>CM045760.1:74769544-75049086 GCA_025200525.1 Camellia lanceoleosa | reverse complement strand
TCCTTGATCATGTACTTATTTTTTATTGACTCTCTGTTTTTTTTTTCCCCTTCATTGTGCCAAATGTAAAAAAATATAAATTTTTTCATAAAATATTTTTTAACCAAACAAATAGAATACAGTAGGACTAGTGGGAGAAATATTTTAAAAATAAATTAAAAAAAGTAAAAAATGTTGTGAAATTAATAAAATTTTTTTTTAAAATTTGTGAAAAAGTCTTCTCTTCCTTAATTACATTATTATTATCTTCTTGTATCCCAACAACACTTATTAATAAAAACCTTCTTGGACTTTGGGTTTGACCCAACAATTTTACAATCACACCTTAGAGTGTGATTAGGAGTCATCAAACGATCCGTGAAAAAAAAAAATCAAAAATGTTTTCGACCACTAATTAGTTGTGGCTCTAATGATATGGTAGTGGGGCCCATTCATTACCACATGTGTTTTGTGCCTTAGGTTTTATTTTTTTTAATTACTACCTCACTAGTAATGAAATTAATGATGATAAATTAACGATACGTAGCATTACTCAAAAAAAATTTGGTGCTATCTAACACGTCCCATAACTCATCTCAGCCCACTTGATTGTTCATCCTATCCCATCCCCATACAAGTTGAAATCCAAGTCCACCCATTAACTCGCCCCGTACAAACTTGCATGACCAAATCCAGCCGACCATCCTATTAGCCCAACTCAAATTATCCCATCCAAAAAATAAATAAATAATAAATAATCTGTATGTTTGGTTTGAGTTTTTTTAATTAAGTTTTTTAAAAATTAAGTTTTTTATTTTTTATATTTTTTTTTTGTTTTTAATGAATATTTTTAAAATTTTAACCTTTTTTTTTTTTTTTTTTTACTTTTTTAGATGCACTTTACTTAGATAAATCTAAAAAGTAAAAAATTTGTGAAAAAATATTTTTAAAAATTAATAAATACATAAAAATACTAAAAATATATTGAATTCTCATATTTTTTATTTATTTATTTTTGGTATTTAGTGAATTTTTAAAAGACTGCGTTTTTTAACAAAAATTATACTTTTTATGTGTATTTATCTTAGGTGTCTAAAAATTAAAAAAATTGCCTAAAATATTAAAAAAATTAGTAAAAACAAAAAAAACGGAAAACAAGAAAATAGAATTTTCTGAAAAGTGTTTTTGGAAAACCAAAAACAAGCAAAGTGTATTATCTAAAAAAATAACACTATTAAATTCAATTTTAATACATCAAAATCAATACTGTTCCATTAAAAAAAATAGAAAAAAAAAGGAAAAAAAAAAAAACACTTGACAACTCATATTATCATTATAAATTGTACTTTAAAATAACATAGAAATACAATTTGTTAAAATTGAATTTGATAATGACCGGTAATATGTTCTTAACTATCAACGTTTTACATATAACATTGTCATAATTTGTTAATTTGGTGAATTTATACTTTAATTTTATTATTTTAATAGTATTCATTAATTTAAACATATGAATTATTAAAAAAGAAAAAAAAATGTGTATAACTTAATAATATAAGTCTAATAAAAAATGTGTAACCACGTTTAGTTTGATTTTGGTTTGTAAGATTTGGACTTGTGGTTGAGACATGATTTTAATTTTTTTAAATTAGTTTGGCTCGTACTAGTTAAAACACGAAAATCCCATTCACCTTGCTTGTTTTCACTTTTCAAAAAATATTTTTCAGAAAATTTTACTTTCTTATTTTTCGTGTTTTTTTGTTTTTACTTAATTTTTAAAATATTTTAAGTAATTTTTTTACTTTTTAGACACACCTAACATAAATACACCTAAAAAGTAAAAAAATTGTAAAAAAAATCTTTTAAAAATTCACTAAATACCAAAAATACAAAAAAAAAATATAAGAATTCAGTATATTTTTTGTATTTTTATGTATTTATTAATTTTTTAAAATATTTTTTTCACAAATTTTTTACTTTTTAGATACATCTAAGTAAGGTGCATCTAAAAAAATTAAAAAAAAAGTTTAAAATTTAAAAAATATTCACTAAAAACAAAAAAATACGAAAATCAAAAAAATTAATTTTAAAAAAACAGTCGCGATTGGCAGCTCGAAAGGGCTTGCACGAATCTGCCCCGAAATCCAAACGACGCCGTTTTCGGCGATTTGAATTTTTTTTTTTTTTTTTTTTCAGATGAAGAAAATCAGAAACGAAGGAAGAAGAAGAAGAAGAGGAGGAGAAGGAAGAAGAAGGAGGCGGGGCGGGGCGGAACTGGAGGGGCCATCAACCAGGGCGGAGGTGCGGCGGAGGCGGGGCGGGGCGGAGCTGGAGGGGCCATCAACCATGGCGGAGGAGCGGCGGGGCGGAGCTGCGACGATCGAAGAAGGGGGGGGGCAGAGGCATGCGATCGGCGGAGACGTGATCGGCGGCGATGAGGCGGCCGATCGCCCGGCGACGCGATCGCCTCCGGACTCTCCCTCTCCTCTCCTCTCCTCTCCGTTTGAGTTGCTTGGACAAACACGAGGAAGAAGAAGAAAAAAAAAAAATTTCGTAAACGACGTCGTTTCACAATTGAACTTCTTCGTGCTTGGTTGCTGAGTCACAAATCTTTTCCTTAAAAAATTTAATTCAAAAAACTCAAACCAAAACACCTGATTAATATATGGGCATAAATGCAATAGGTGTGGTGAAGGAATGATTAGGGTGCAAACTGATGGAACAATAACAACCCTTTTACTAACAAACTAACAGGGCGTGATAAGGAAAATGTCAGGTGTTCGAAATGATAGACCAGCGGTTGCCCCTTTAATTGCAGCATAATAGAATTTTACTAACAAATTAATATTCTACAATCTTTAACAGAAAATAAAATAAAATAAAATAAACGTCTTCTTGGATTATGCATAATTCATTAAATGCGAATTAGACTGGGCTTACATTTCATATGTGGGCTGTATCCTGGTTGGAAATGAAAGTGGGTGTGCATATTATAGGGCCATTCTTGCAAGCCCACAACTCAAATTCCTCAAATAAACCAACTGATGAAAGGAACAACAAATAATAATAAAAGAAACAAATAATATCATAATAATACGGAAGGTTGTGTTAGGATTAGAGACGTTCGCGGTTCGATTTTGAACGGTTTATAGATTGTTGGTGATAATTATAAATAAATATCAGAAAAAACAAAAAATAAAAATTACAATGGCTAATATAAGGACTGAGGCGCGAGAAAATCGCTCTTTTTAAGGAAATTCAAGCCCTCTGCGGTTAGGCAAAGCCTCACACCGGTGTAGCAGAAAAAATCTTGACTTGTCCCCCCCAGGATACAACAGCCCGACTAAGTCGTATGGTTCACCAATACTGCACAATTAGTTGAACCCAAAGCTTTATCACACACACCCTTTTTATTTGCCTGATAATCTCACTCAAGACATAACCAAACAACCAAAACTCTTTTTTCTTTATATATATCAAATATGACACAAGTTAATATATATATATATGTAGGAATCAAAACTTAATAGGCAAGGCTCACGGATGGATAAGTTAGAGACCAAGACTTGGACCAAGACCAAGAAGACCAAGACCAAGACCAAGAAAGCTTAAAAAGCAAGGAATGGATAGGAGACTTTGAAGAAGACTTGAAAAGAGAAGCATGGGAGACTTGGCAAAGACTAGAGAGACTTAGCTTGGAAGTCATGGAGATTAGGAAGATTTAGAGGAAGACAAAAATACATTATAATATTAAAATACCTGCTAACATAGATCAATTTGGATTTGTCTGTATGTATGTAGTTTGAAAAAAATTCAACTTCAATCGTCATGATCTTATATAACGGATGTCTTGAGCGGTGAGAGCGGTTATGGATTGGATTTTTTTTATTTTATTTTTATATTCAATTTCAATTTTCAGATTCAATATAATAGAAGAGTGATTTCAATTTCAAAAGTAATTAACAAATTCAATTTCCTTTCCATGAAGAAATAGATTTAATTTCTTACAATGTTCACATAGCAAATAAAAACAAACAAAAACATTTAAAAACAAATTCTCTACAACATTTCTTTTTATATCATGAAATTAGGGTTTGGTGTGTTGGCCAAAAATATCTAGGATACGATGATTGAAATCAACAGTCTAAGTTTTTTTTATTAAAAAACAAAAGTCTAATGCAGGCGGGTTATTGCGGGCGCGGGTTAAACCCGCAACCCGCCCGCAATTCGCAATTATGCTATATTCCAAACCGCATCCATCCGTATTGTGTTTGTAAAATCACCTATTTGTATACTGATCGGTTCGGGTTAGGCAAATTGTGCAATTCAAATAAACCTATACCTAGCCCTAATTAAGGTAAGTCCATGTAGAGTTTTTTTAAAAATTATTTTTAATCTCAACAAGTGGTCTTTTTAAACTATTTTTACTGTTAAACGTTTTTGTCATCAATTAAAACGGAGAAGGAGCCCGACATGTATAAATACAAAAGTTTGATAATGTGATAATATTTAATCTTTATTTTATTTTAAATTTTAAAATTTAATATTTTTATATTACATATCCGTTATTTATACAAAATTTATATATTTAGAGTCTACTCATTAAAGTCTATCAAATAAAGACCAATATTGAATATAAAATTATATAGATATGAAAACATAATAGTTTTTTGGTGAAACAACTGTATGAAGCATTGCTATGCAAAAATGAGAAATTTCTTAATTTTAAAATTGAAAGAAATTCAGAAAATTATTAATTTCGCAAATTGAGAAATTCTTAGTTTTATACAACTAAAAAAAAAAATTATATTTTATTTTTATAAAATTTTATATTCAATATTGGTTTTATTTGATAGATCTCATTGTGTAAATTCCAAAATAAAATTTTATTAAAAATGAATGTGTATAATAAAAGTTATTAAGTTTTAAAGTTTTGAAATAACAAAAATAAAAATAAATATCACTGCAGTTAGGAGTTTTTTTTTTATATTATTTTTGGCCTCAGCAAAAAGTTCATTGATGCATCAATAAAAAAATACAATGTCCGATAAAAAATAGAATATGCAAGGATACGTCAAGAAAACAAAGATGCAAAGGGAGGGAGCAAAAAGCTTGAGATGAATTCCAGCTAGGTTGGCATCTATCAAAAAGCAAACTCATGTGAGGCATGGTCATGTAGTGCCATAAGGACAGTTGTGATTGGTGGGGGAAGTGAGCAAGGACGGAATCAAAGCCAAAAAACAAATAATATTTTACTTAGCCCTACAAATAACAATGATTTAGATCACTAAAAAATACACTATTAATAGCACTAATGCATTGAGAATGGTAAAATAAAATAAAATAAAATAAAATAAAATAAAAGAAAAACAAGGCATAGAAAGTGGACGGGGCCCACTGACACGTCATTAGTGCTCCCTCTAGTGATCTCTTTTAGTCTTTCAAGCATTTTTCGCCCTACAAATACAAATACACATGTTTGTACTGTCACGTTATATAAATTATATATATACACATAAAAAAATTTAAATATTATATAAACAATCTCTAATAAGATGAAGAAATTTTTGATAGAAAATAAAAAATAAAAATGCAAGATTGGAGAAGAATGTTATATCTATCTTTTATATTGAGAGGTTATTTTATTTATGAAATAAGATATATATATATATATATATATTTAGAAATGTTATGGCAAATATAATATTTTCGCAAAGAAAGGAAGATCATAGTGCCCATTGTATTTTTCATCCGTGTTCGTGAGAGAAGATTGTCGACTAAATCATACAATCACAGAATTTCAAGGTTCAGCATCTTTTGGGAGTTGGCTTAAAGTCAATTTATTGAATTTAAAATAAAGTAACAAAAAATTCAAGGTTAAAAATAATGCCCTCGTGGGTTTTTTATTTTTTTATTTTTTTAACTATTACAATTATTTTTAATTTTTTTTTAAAGCTTTTAGGTATATATATAGCTTAAGTATGTATGTTTGATAGTCGTGCTCGTTTATTTATTTATTTTATTTTTTTAATATAAAATGACAACTTGCCCTTCATACTATTGCACTACAATGTGAAAAGTTATTTTCCAATTTAATGGGTAAGGACAAAATGAGGCCTTTGGCTCTTTTAGAAAAAAGTTAATTTTTGAATTTTTTAAATAAATCTGTGGGGTTATATTTCTGAGCATCAACACGTTGCAAGATGACGTCGGCGTGTCATCAGGGGAGCCACGTGTCACAGTAAAGTTTTGCCGAGAAATCCTAGTATTGCCGAGGTAATTTCTGAAGGCAGATTAATTCGGGTAAAGGCCTCCAACCTCGGCTTGACAGGCAAAGGCCGAGTTACCTGTAGAAGATTAAGGCCGAGGTTGGTGTTATAAAATATTATCTTGGTTTGGTGGATGAACAGCTGTGTAAAGAGAACCACGAGGCCATTACCTCACCAACAAGCATGCCTTGAGGCCATGTGAAGTAGCCACGAGGCCACTAGCAGCCGTGAGAAGGAATCAGCAGCTTTTTATCTGGAAAGCTGCTGAAAGTAAACTAGTGGGCTGGCAAGCCAGCTCAAAAGCTGGTGACCACTCCATCTCTATGTTGATGTATATATAGAGATGGAGGACAACAAACGAAGGGGATCTAAGTCAGATACATTCGGGCTAGATGAACAAATACATCGATAGACATCGACTTAATTGTAACACTTACAATCATATACTCGAGAGTGAAAGTTGCCAAAAGTGAGTTGTAATTCTTGTTATTGTTTATAGTGAAATACCTCGGCTCCTCCAGGTGGGCGTAGGCAATTATTGCGAACCACGTAAATCCTTCTTGTCTTTGTGTTATTGCTTGTGCCATCTATTACTTTGTGCTACTCTGGCGACTCACTAAGATAAGCGGTGTGGTAGATAAAATTAGCCCACACAATTTGGCGCCGTCTGTGGGAATCAAGCAGCGAATAGATGGCTAGACGCACAAAGCGAGAGGATCGGGGTGACATTCTATTTGGAAATAGCAGGCCTATTGACTGACACCGAAGGAGGCAACCTAACGACCAAACCCGTGGCGAGACGCGAGGAAAACGTCGTCCGGAGGGCGACACTTTGAAGAAGATAGATCAAGATAGCTATTACAAGGAGGATAACCTCCGGATATGGAAGGATCGATGCATCTGAAGGATGAAGAAGTCAAAGACTGGCAAACAAATTGGCGGACTGCGATCGATCGTCAACTTCATGATGCAAAACAGGTTATGCGACCACCATACCTTGCCAGATACACCAATCGGCGGTTCAAGCTCGGAATGAAGGAAGGACGACGACTCCCGGCGCGCATATTGCCTCACCGTCCTCCGAGGGCGTTGGCAAATCGGAGGACACATAATGCAAATGATCGGAACCAAGAGAACATCGGCGCGTGCAAAAGGGCTCTGCTTTGACACACCCCGGGGGAAAAGGCAAAAACGGGCGTACCACTACGCCGAGAGCAGTGTGCCGAAGGGGCACAAAACAAAAGATAGCCGAGCTCCAGGGAGAAGCAAAGAAGACTTGAGAAACTATCTCAAGAGGAGGGAACAGAATGCGGCGAGGTAACCTCACTCGTCAAGCCGAGGACACCATTCTCGGTGGGCCTGGACAAGTTTGTAGCACCAAAAAGATTGACATGCGAGGTTCGGATCTATGGCGGTAAGTCGATCCTAACTTCCATGTTGGGTTGTTTTTAAACTCGATGGCGTTATCTGATGAAATGAGTCCTTTGCTACGCAAAGTATTCCCTTCGTCCTTTGGGGAAATTGCATCGGATTGGTTCCACAAGTTACCAAATGGATGTGTGAAGACTTGGGAAGGCTGGCGAGATGTTTGTGGCGAGTTAAGTGACAAACAAGCTACTGACCACTAAGGGTGGGCGCTCTAATGGCTCAAGATTAGCAAGGATGAAGGCTTAAGAGCCTATGCAAAGAGGTACTACGAGGTGTTCAGCAGAATACCCGAATGTAACGGGAGGTAGCGATCGTATCCTTCAAGAGCGGCTGAAGGAAGGCTGTTCACTCGTAAATCTTTGGCAAAGACATTGCCAAAAACATGGAGGAACTCATGGCGAGGATTGAAAAATATGCGAGCCGAGGAGGATACATCGGCATCAAAGCAGGTCAAACAGAACAGCGGAATGACTCGGAAGCGAAGCCGAGGTAACAACACCTTCAACAAGGCCGAGGTAGGCGAGGGCTAAACAAGCGATAACCGTGTTCGGATTCGATTCAAAGGATCCTAGGCGGAATAAGGAGCAAACCCTATTTGAACAAGCAAGGCAACCCGGGGAGTTTATGGGGAGAAACTCGGACAGACATTGTTCGTATCATAATGAAAATGGCCACACAACACAGGGTTGCAGAGCCCTGAAAGCTCACTTGGAAGATCTGGTGAGACAAGGCCACTTGAGAGACCTTGTTGATGAGACCAAAACAAGGGAAGAACATGCAAGATTACCTCAAGCTGAAGCAGCACCACCACCACCGCAACCTCGGGTCATAAATGTAATTCATTCCAAGGTGAATGAAAATGACATCCGGGGAGAGACCCAAAGAGTGAAGCACTTGCAGTACGTGAACCAGGTCGGACTGAAATGACCTCGGCCAGAAGACTGCCAAGGTCAGATGATAACCTTCACTGAGGCCGACCTAGAGATGGTCCAGCACCCACATAATGATGCTTTGGTTGTATCCCTCCAGGTTGGGGAGTGCCAAGTAAAGCGCATCCTGATTGATCCAGGAAGCTCTTGTGACATCATGTACGTTAGATGTTACAAGGAGCCTTCACGCCCGACGACTGAGCGGTCGGTGGCGATGGTCGCCTTCAATGGAACACCGATATGGCCACTGGGGGCAACAAACTTGGAAGTGCAAGCAGGCACCAAGAAGATCACAACTGAGTTTATCGTGATTGATACACCCTCACCATACAACATCATCATGGGCAGACCATGGTTGCATGCAATGGGGGCAGTACCTTCAACATTGCACCAACTTCTGCGGTTCCCTCTGAGCATGGGATTGAAGAAATCGGGGAGATCAATTCTGGTGAAAAATTGCTCCATGGCGACAATGAAGGCTACTGTAATGTACGAGAACCAACAAGGCCGAGATTGAAGATGAGGACATGGAAGTCCTAGAGGATGTCGGCAAAGAGCCGGTAGGAAGAGTGAGGAATCACTAAAGAAAATTCTCGTCCAAGAGGGTGATGAGGAACGATTTTTTCTTCTCGGCTCAGGCTTAGCCGAGGAAGAGGAAAAAGAACTGGAGGCCTTCTTGAGAGCAAACATAGAAGTGTTCGCCTGGACCCCATATGAGATGCCTGGCATTGACCCGAGGTCACATGTCCTGGTGAACGTCGGCAGTCGGCTAAACACTGTGATTCAATGAGCTAGAAGACCGGCGTTGGTACATGTCGAAGCGTGGAAGAAGAAGTTGACAAACTTCTCGATGCTAGGGCCATCAGAGAGGTCAATTACCCAACGTGGTTATCAAACACCGTGGTGGTGAAGAAGAAGTATGGAAAATGGAGGGTGTGTGTTGATGTTACAAGCCTGAATAAGGCCTGCCCAAAAGACAGCTTCCCTCTGTCAAAAATTGACCAGGTGGTGGATGCAACATCGGGGCATGGAAGGATGAGCTTCTGGGCGCTTCTGGGGTTATCACGGATCGCCATGTACCCCCAGACGAGGAGAAGGCGTTCATTACCCCAAAAGGCTTATCTTTATTCGGTGATGCCTTTTGGACTCAAGAACGCAGGGGCGACCTACCAGAGACTGGTGACCAAAATGTTCAAACACCAGATCGGCCGAACAGTGGAAGTATACATCGATGACATGGTCGTGAAGTCCAAGGAACCAGAAAACCATCTCGCCGACTTGGCCGGGGTATTCAAAATCTTGAAATCATATCGGCTCGACTCAGCGCATCAAAGTCTTGGCGTTTGGGGTTGGATCTGGTAAGTTTCTGGGGTACTTGGTGACCAGAAGGGGAATAGAGGCCAGCCGAGATCAGATCAAGGCTATCTTGGATCTTCAGAGCCCAACCTCGGCAAGCAGTTCAAATGCTCCTTTGGCGAGGCGGACTAAAGCGAGTTCATAAGCGAAGTTCAGACAAGTGTAAACCCTCCTTCAACCTGGTAAAAAAGACTGCAGACTTCCTATGGACCGAGGAATGTGAGGCCGCTCTGGCCGACCTAAAAAGGTACATGACCACGGCTCCAGTCCTCTCGACGCCTTGAGCAGGGAAGAATTGTTCTTATACTTAGCCGTGTCGAGAACATGCGGTGATCTTTGCTTATCCGAGAAGAGCAAGGGAACAAAAGGCTATCTACTATGTAAGTAAAACCTTAGCAGTATTTGAAATGAGGTACTTGCCACTGGAGAATTTAATGTTGGCCTTAGTCATGGCCTCAAAGAAGTTGAACCACTACTTCCAAGCACACAAGATTGTGGTGCTAACAGAACACCCATTGAAGTCCTTGTTGCAACAAGGAGACTTGACAGGGAGAATAGCAAGATGGGCAGTGGCCTTGGGCCAATATGACCTGGAATTCAGGCCTAGAACAGCAATCAAGGGCCAAGATTTGGCCGACTTTTTGGCGAAATTCTGCCGAGTCCATCGAACGTCGGCCTTTCCTAAGCCGAGATGAACCAGGTCCCAGCAAGCATGAAGAATCGCAGCCGACAACAAAAGAGCCAAGAAAGGAAAAGCTGAGACCGTGCAGCATCTACATCGGTGATTAATTCAGGCTCTATGTCGATGGAAGTTCAAACCGCCGAGGAGCGGGGGCAGGAGTACTGTTGATATCCCCAGATGGAGAGATAATAGAGCAATCCATCCGTTTGGGGTTCAAGGCCTCAAACAATGAAGCTGAATACGAAGCATTGATTGCAGGACTAAAACTGGCAGCAGCAGCGGAAGCCGACGAGGTAATTGTTTTTTGTGATTCACAATTAATTGTTAACGATCTCTGAGAATTTGCGCCGGGGCGAGAGGATGTCGGCATATGCAAAAGTTATCAGATTAGCCGAGCTATTTCAGAATTGCCGACTTCTTCAAGTTAGCCGAGATGATAATAGCCACGCCGATGCGTTGGCCAACCTGGCAAGTTCAACGCAGACTGGAAAGGCAAGAACAGTTATGATCGACTACATGTCGGGCCTGAGCATAGAACCACGGAAAGCAATGCAAGAGACAATGTGCGTGGACATGGGGCCGAGCTGGATGGATGCAATTGTTGCATTTCTTAAAGAAGGAAAGCTGCCAGAAGATCGCAAGGAGGCACACAAGGTCAGACTGAAGTCGGCAAGATTCAACTTGACCTCGGATGGACATCTCTACAGAAGGTCCTTCACTGGACCCCTATTAAGGTGCGTACACCCTCTTCAAGTCGATGATTTTTTATATGAGATTCATGAAGGGATTTGTGGAAGCCACACTGGGGGCAGATCATTAGCCCATAGGGCCATTACGCAAGGGTATTGGTGGCCATATATGCAAAAGGACGCCGAAGCATATGTGAAGAAATGTGAACAATGCCAGAGGTTTGCACCTTTGATTCATCGACCCATTTGCCGACTGAATCCGATATCGACCCTTGGCCGTTTGCCCAATGGGGCATGGATTTGGTCGACCAACTTCCCCAAGCAATAGGCGGAGAAATACTTCTTTGGTGGCAACGGATTACTTCACAAAATGGATAAAGGCAGAACCACTTGCCAAAATCCGAGATGTGGATGTCAAGAACTTTATATGGAAGAACATCATCACAAGATTTGGCATTCCCAGAGCCATTGTTGCCGACAACGGAACACAGTTCGACAGCAAGCTGATCAAAAACTTCTGTGCAAAATTCAAGATCAAGAACTACTTCTCAACACCCAGTTTCCCTCAAAGTAATGGGCAGGCAGAAGCTTCCAACAAAGTAATTCTGGATGGAATCAAGAAGAGGTTGCAAGCAGCAAAAGGAAAGTGGGTGGATGAGTTACCCAATGTGCTTTGGGCGTATCGGACAACGCCGAGAAGATCCACGGGGGAATCTCCTTTTGCCATGGCCTATGGCACAGAAGCAGTCATTCCACTGGAGGTCGGCATCCCAGGGATCCGAACCCAGGGAGTTGAAGATGGGACTAATGATATCCTCTTAGCCCGAGATTTGGATCTTGTGGAAGAACGAAGAGAGAAGGCTGCAATTCAGCTTGCAGTGTACCAGCAACAACTTGCCCGAGCATACAACAAGAAGGTCAACCCCAGAGATTTTCAAATCGGCGACCTTGTCCTGAGAAAAGTGGTCGGCAACAAGAAGGATCCCAGGGAGGGCAAGCTTGGCCCGAACTGGGAAGGGCCTTACAGAATTACCTCGGTGCTAGGTAATGGAGCATATCGGCTTGAGGACAGTGATGGCAAAGCATTGCCCAGACCCTGGAACACATGCAACTTGAAGTTTTTCTATCATTAAGATGATCCTTACTCCTGGCCGATGTCATATGATTGATGCTTGAAGACTTGAAAAATGAGAACCCAAGTGGAACTCAGGTTCACATTAGGCGAAGAAGATGCAAAGGAGCAGAGAAGATACAAAGCCTACCCTTGTTGAAATTTGTAGCAATTTACAAGTAGGGTTTGGCGAATAACAAAGCACCGCCAAATGTTAGTAGGTATGGCGAATAACAAAGCCTACCACTTGTTGAAATTTGTAGCAATTTACAAGTTGGTTTGGCGAATAACAAAGCCTACCACTTGTTGAAATTTGTAGCAATTTACAAGTTGGTTTGGCGAATAACAAAGTCTACCACTTGTTGAAATTTGTAGCAATTTACAAGTTGGTTTGACCGAATACAAAGCTCAGCTTCGCTTGTTGAAATTTGTAGCAATTTACAAGTTGAAGTTAAGCCGAAAAGATTCCTTAGCTTCGCTTGTTGAAATTTGTAGCAATTTACAAGTTGAAGTTGAGCCGAGAAGATTCCTTGACTTCGCTTGTTGAAATTTGTAGCAATTTACAAGTTGAGGTTAAGCGAGAAGATTCCTTGACTTCACTTGTTGAAATTTGTAGCAATTTACAAGTTGGGGTCAGGCCGAGAAAATTCCTTGGCTTCACTTGTTGAAATTTGTTACAATTTACAAGTTGGGGTCAAGCCGAGCTATTGTCATCTGTTAAGTCCAGCCGACATCCTTGTACAGGTTCATGAGTATTGATTAATTCTTGTTGAAATTTATGGCAATTTACAAGTATATCATTGATTATATCTTGAGAAAAGTTTAATGGTTGTGTAAATTCTTGTTGAAATCCGACATGAAGTCATATGTGTACAAGTTGGTTAGGCCAAATTCAAAGCTTAGTTTCGCTTGTTGAAATTTGTCGCAATTTACAAGTGGAAGTTTAGCGAGATGTTTCCTTGGTTCACTTGTTGAAATTTGTTGCAATTTACAAGTTGGAGTCAATAGCCGAGATATTTGTTTTTCTTCGCTTGTTGAAATTTGCGATTTACAAGTTGAAGGGAAGCCGATGTTATCGCCTACAATTTGAAACTATATGTGATCATTTGTTGAAATTTGCAACAATTTACAAATTGAGATTATTATTTAAACCTTGTTGAAATTTGTAGCAATTTACAAGTAGATTACTGTTTAAACACTTGATTATAATTTGAGAAAAGTTTGCTTGTTGAGATTTGCAGCAATTTACACTTTACAGTTAGGCCGACATATTACCATCAGTTGAAATTTACAGGTTGAGGTGTTGTGCCCGAGATATATAACCCCGAGAAGATTGCACAGAGAAGAAAGAGTCTGGAAATTATGCAAAATACTCTAAGTATGGAACCATTCAGAAGCAGTAAGAAGAATTGAAAGTCTGAAGCATTAAGAAATAAACAACTGCATAAAAGAAGGCACTATGGCCAAACAAATTGTTTACGAACAAAAGGGCACATCGGCCATACAAAAGTCAACTTACATTGAAGAAAAAAAAAAACAAAAGAAAAGAAACAAAGTACAAAAGAAAAACAAAAGACATTCAAGTTGCTTCAGCTTCAGAAGTTGGTTGGGCTGAGACCTCGGAGGGCCCTTGAGGAACAACTTCAGCATTTTCTCCTGCCACAACCTCAGTCCGCCCTTCCACCACAACCTCAGCTTCTTTGTTTTCTGAAACCTCGGCTTGTTTGTCTGGCGATCAAAGATCAATCTCGGCCAAGGTCTCATCAACACTTCTCCCCACTAAAAGAAGGTCAGAAGATAAGGTGCCGAAGTCTGCCTTTTTGGGAGCAGCTTCAACCTCTTCATCTCCAGTCAGGTCGATCTTGGGAGGAGATTTGGTCTTCCTCACCAAAGCTTCATCTTCATCTTCACCTTCGTTTTCAACGTCGGCTTCAGATTCATCTTCAGTTTGGCTTGGAGATGGAGGAAGAGGGCAAGGAAGACGCAGGGCCTCGGTCTTGCGCCATGGCGAGTCGACTGGAAGATCAAGCTTTTTGGCCAGAGCATTCCAACCTAGGGAATATCCCTTGTTGCATGCTTTCTTGACCTGAAGCTTGTAGTCCTCAGCAACATCGGCCATGCCTTCGTTGTAGGCAGCATTAACTTCGGCTTCCTTCGTGGCCAGAGCATCTCTAAGCTCTTTCTCGGCTTCAGCCCTCTTAGCCTCGGCTTCCTTTCTCTCGGCTTCGGCTACTTTCCTAACGTTTACAGCAGCCTCAGCCTTTTGAAGAGCAAGTGATTGGGCCTTTGTAGCTTCTGCAGCCTGATCTTCCAGCCTTTTCATTTTTAGTTCGTTGGCCCTGTTTTGTTTATGGAGAAAAGCGAACTCCTTCTCCATGTCTTCTAACTTCTTCGCAGTCTCAAAAGCCTGCATGGAGAAGGTATGGGCATGTTGGATGGTCTGAAAGAACACAAGGCAAAAGTTAGTACAAGAATTTTCAGAATTTTACAAGTATGGAATTCAGATTATCAAGTTCAAAGACTTACTTGGACTGAATGCTGCATCATGAGGGCGTAATTCTCATAGCCGCTCATCTTGGCATTCTTCTCCATATCGCCGTCAAGAAGGACAAGAAGCTGATCTTTGAGTGCCACGCCGATGTGGACATTGGCAGCACTTTCATTGGTATAAACTGGTCTGTCCTCAAGTGTAACTTTGGGCTCCCAGGGAACTTTGCGACCCTTGGACCCGAGGTTGAGGCGGAATCTGACTTTGACTTCTTTTTGAGTGGCCCCAAGTGGTTGGGCCAGCGAGGTCTTTCTTTGTGCGAAGTTGTTTCTCGGCTAATTTTGATATTGGCAAGGCATCTTGACCTCGGCATCAACTTGATGTATAGCCTTCGGTTGGGCCTTCTTTACTCTCTTCGGCTTTGATGGAGGCACGTTTTGGGGAGGCGCATCTTCCATGTCGTCAGGAAGATCGGCCAAGAGGTTCAGCACCTTTTTCGGTGGTTTTTCCATATCGGCGGCCTTAACCAGTCTTCGTCGGCGTTTCTTTGGAGCCGAGGTTGATGGCTGGTCGGCGGGCTCAGACGTGGAGGCAGCCTGTTCTGTGGAAGCGATTGATGGGGAAGCGCTCTTCCTTTTCTTTGGAACGTCGGCCAACTTTGATGTGTACGTGGGGATGAAGTTCAGCAGGAGTGGGGCCTTGCGCTTTTCAAGCGGAAGATCCAAAGCTTCTTGATCTCTCCCAAGATAAAAGGACTGGCGGAAGTTCTTAGGTGGCTGGCGAACGTCTGCAAAACAAAACAAAACATGAGAAACAGATAAAATTTTTGAGAGACATGCAAAATTTTTTGAAGAAAGCAATAGCTAAGGAGCTGACGTTGGG
This sequence comes from Camellia lanceoleosa, assembly GCA_025200525.1. Lineage (NCBI taxonomy): Eukaryota > Viridiplantae > Streptophyta > Magnoliopsida > Ericales > Theaceae > Camellia > Camellia lanceoleosa. The sequence goes on along the minus strand of CM045760.1, from coordinate 75,033,273 downwards.
CTCTTACCCTTGCCCTCTCTGACCGTGCGTGGAAGGGAAAGAGATGAACTTCTTCATCTGGGCGAATTCCAGATTCGAAGCGATCAGTGTCGTCCCGGCCCTTTGTTGGAGTCGGGAAGGTCGGCTACTATTTTGTAGGCAGTGGACCTCGGCTTAAGATAGTATACAAAACCTTTTTCCTTATGGTCAAGGCCACACATGGTATAGCAATACTGGATGTCGGCAAGAGTAATTCTAACACCCTCCTGCCGAGCTAAGGCTATTATCCCAATAAGTGTCCTAAAGGCGTTTATGGAGAGTTGCATGGGGTTAAGGGAATAGTAGTGAAGGACTTCACGGAAGAGGGGATCAAGGGGAAACCTAAGTCCACACTGGACGAAGGCTACTATAGGGAAAGGCATTTTATCCTCGTCGGGCATAATAGAGTCGTCCTCCCCAGCTAGTCTGAGATGGACATCGTCTGGGATAGAAAACTCTTGCCTAAAGTTTTGTAGTTTGGTGGGGGTATCGACCCTGTCCCTCCACACACCCATTGTATTGATATACGAGTAGAAGGCTACAGCAACAGGGCACTTTCGAAGGGTTCTAAGGACCTCGGCTAAAACCTAGGTACTGATTGTTTGATTTTCCTAGAGATTGATGGTTCTACAACAAATCCCAAACCTAAATCTCTGAGTAAATGAGAATGGAAGGCGGAAAAATCTGGAAAACAGGAAAGCAAAAAGAAGTCTCAGATTCAAGAACACAAGAAAGTGGAAGGTCAAAAACAGAAGTGAGACGGTGCACGTGTTCAGATGCAAAATCAAGAAATGATTCAAAAATTACATGACAAACAGAACAGTAGAGGCAAAAAAAAAAAAAAAAAACCAGTAACGATCAAAGAACTGGAAAAGAAGGGAACAGGGGCTTACCAGAAAGGATGAAGTCGGGATGAGTTCTGCCGAGGTCAGGTGACGGAGGCAACAGCTTGACAGGCTTCACGAAATGGCAAAAGCGAGATGCTGAGCTTGAGCTTGGAACAATGGAGGATTCGAAAAAGAAGGAGCTTCAGAGAGAACAAGGGGATTCGAATGCAAAAGTGAAAGGAGAGAGAGAAAGGAAATTGTTATGTTAAAACTTGAAAGGGCGGCAAAACAGCAATAATTGCGCCTAGGGCAACTTGCAGCGTCGACGGCAATGACGAGAAAAGAAAGCGACTTTTGGGCGCGTCATTAGCACGAACCAATGGGAATAAAACACGACATCGGAACAGTTGTAAAGCGATGCATGACAGCTCATGTGCGTATGGGAGCCGATTTGAATTTGAAGAAGTCATGTCGGCCTGTAGTGAATGATCTCGGCTAGAAGATTTTTACCGATGAGCGAAAGAAGTTCAATATAAGTTCCATCACCTCGGTATGCGAGGTAATAGAACTTAGGAGGCGGTTAATGGGGTTATATTTACGAGCATCAACACGTTGCAAGATGACGTCGGCGTGTCATCGAGAACCCGTGTCACTGAAAGTTTTGCCAGGAATCCTAGTATTGCCGAGGTAATTTACGAAGCGATTAATTCGGTAAAGGCCTCCAACCTCGGCAGCGGGCAAAGGCCGAGTTACCTGTAGAAGATTAAGGCCGAGGTTGGTGTTATAAAATATTATCTTGGTTTGGTGGATGAACAGCTGTGTAAAGAGAACCACGAGGCCATTACCTCAGCAACAAGCATGCCTTGAGGCCATGTGAAGTAGCCACGAGGCCACTAGCAGCCGTGAGAAGGAATCAGCAGCTTTTTATCTGGAAAGCTGCTGAAAGTAAACTAGTGGGCTGGCAAGCCAGCTCAAAAGCTGGTGACCACTCCATCTCTATGTTGATGTATATATAGAGATGGAGGACAACAAACGAAGGGGATCTAAGTCAGATACATTCGGGCTAGACTGAGCAAATACACTGATAGACATCAGCTTAATTGTAACACTTACAATCATATACTCAGAGAGTGAGAAAGTTGCCAAAAGTGAGTTGTAATTCTTGTTATTGTTTATAGTGAAATACCTCGGCCCCTCCCGTGGACGTAGGCAATTATTGCCGAACCACGTAAATCCTTCTTGTCTTTGTGTTATTGCTTGTGCCATCTATTCTGCCTGTGCTACTACTGCTGACTCACTAAGAGGCAGTGTGGCCGAGATAAAATTAGCCCACACAAAATCATATATATATATATATATATTTTATCAAAATTTTAGTGAGTTCTACCAAATTTTAATATGGATGACAATTAAGTTCTATTTTGTATAATTTATTTTCAAAAATTTTACTTTTCCTTAATGGTATGTTTTATTCCAATGTTACCCTTCTTATTAAATTATTAATAATAATTGTATTAAAAATTTTAATTTAATTTAATTTTTTAATTGAAAAAATGTAAAGAATTACATAAAAAGAAATCATAAAAAAAAATTTGATCAAAAGATTTATGACACAAGATTAATCATTTTTGTTGTCTCTCACTGTCATAATTAAATTGGTAAACAAAACCAAAATGCCTATTACTTTATTAATATTTTATTAAATGTGAGACAACAAAAAACTATGAATCTTATGTCTATGCTTTTTATTTGATAAAATTTACTTATTTTTAAAATTTTAAAACATATTTTTTATAAAATTGATATTCATATTTTAATATGAAGTGTAAACTTGGAATAAAATATTGCAATTGAAATATAGTGATCCCGGTTTCTAACCCGACCTTTATGGTGTATCGGACTCGGGTCTTGTGGTTTAATATTGTTGTTTGTCTTTTCCTCCTCTTACTCTTTGAATTTGAGTTTTGGAGTGTCTCGGGCGTGTTTAGAATAGGTTGGTTGGTAGTTGGTCTAGAACCTTGTTGTCCAGAATTTTGTTCTTCCGCTTGAGCGAGTCTTCTTGCGCTCGAGCGGGGTTTGCAATCACTCAGTACTTTGTGCGTCTGCAAGAGATACTACAGAAGTGTTTTTTACACTCGAGCGGAGTAGTTTACGCTCGAGCGGGTCTGAGCTCTAACGGCCCTTCTGGCGCTCGAGCGTCTGTCTGAAGTCTGTAAAATACTAGAAGTGTGTATTCTACGCATGAGCGGGTCTCATTACGCTCGAGCAGGTATTGCTTTGCTATTGTGTCTTAACGCTCGAGGGTTCTTTATTGCGCTCGAGTGAGTTGAATTTTTGTGTCTGACGATCGAGCGTCAAACTCTCCGCTCGAGCGGACTTGCATATATCAGATCGCGGAAGTGACTTTTTAAAACACTTTTTTTGTCATTTCTCTCTCTAAAACTTTCTAAAACCCTAAGTTGTGAGTCTCTCTCTCTAAAATACTCTCTCTCTAAAATACTCTCTCTCTCTCTCTCTCTACATTTTGACCTAGATCAAGTGATCTTCTCACCCTCATTCTTTTGGTAAAAAGTTAGAGCTTCTCAAGATCTTCATTTTCGTCCGAGTAGAAGTTGCTTTCGTTATCTTTGGAGTTCACCACTTGCTTGGTTCATCTTCTCTTCTTGAGGTATGGATAAACTACTCTTCTATATGGGTTTTAACATAAGTATTAGTCGTTTTTTATAAATGGTGGAATTTTGGAAGATTTGGGTAAAGTTAAGGTTAGGGTGAAGTTATTTGAAAGAGGGGTTCCCTATTTTTGGGGTTCCATGTGCATGTGTGGTCAAAAAAATGAGATTATTGTGTTTAATGGGTGAAATTAGGCCTTAGGCGCAATATTTGAGAAAATGGGAAAAATGCCCTAATTTGCTGATTGAATTGGTCATTGTATATGACAACGTGTTTATATACATTGCATATGTATATTGTTTGAGAGGAGATAGGGGATGTATTCCATTGTTTAGGAGGAGATAGGAGATGTACTCCATTGTTTAGGAGGAGATAGGGGATGGACTCCATTGATAAAAAGTTGGCCGGAGTGTCTAGGGTAAAAGTCCCGAAATCTTATATATATTTGGGTGCCTGTTCCCTTAGACGTAGTTCCGTAAAATGGCAAGATATGGAAATGTATGAATGATGTTTGTGATTGAATTATTGATGAATGAGTTATAGTCTCATTTTGAATTATTATATAATAATGATTTATGCTAATGAATTGACTTGGGTAAATAACTGGAAGTGAATTGAAATATGGGCACCAATGTTGATTGATTTTAGAAAAGGTTTAAGATGGTTTACGAGTGTTAAACATTTATCCAATGCTAATGTTTTAGTTAATTCTCATAAGTTGTTTAGCATATCTCTACTGGGCATTGACTCACTGTAGATAGGCCCGCGGGGGGACCTCACTACAGCTCGGACTTGATTTGTATCACGGTTCTTAATCTGAACCAAAGAGTCCAAATCCGGCAAATTGTTTTTAAAAACAGATTTTTTGAAAGAAGTGCCAAACATGGACTTCTTTGCCAGATACAGAGTCGCCACCTAAATATTTTATTTTTGGGAAATTTAGGAAACCCTGACTCGTTTGCCTAAGGCCACGTGTCCGTTATCACCAAAGTTGCCTCGGCTCGGGAACTTGGGTACAATTGGGAAAGGTCACTTCGTGAGCACCCCCGCTCGCCCGATCAAAGATCGGCCTCTACTAACCATGATATCTATTTTTGAAAACATTGTGTGTTCTTATTCTGGTTATTAGCCTAGGTTACTATGTGATGCCCACAGCATATAAGTATAGACTGAGTTGTCTGAATTGGAACAAAACACTTCATGTTTGTTTGTGAAAATGGTTTGCTACTCGCAAGTAGGCTTAAAATGCGGATTTTGCCACCCTCGGGTGGGCTTAGAAAACATGATTTTGCCACTGTCTAGTGGGCTTAAAACAAACATTTGATGAATTGTTCCAATCCAAATAATCCAACCTCCACCCACAGGCATCCAAGCAGGTATATCACATAAGCAGGTAGCCTCATGGTAAGCATGCTATTCATGGCAGTCACTCACACGCATGCAAGGATGCTAAAGCATAAAACTCACCGAGTACTCCAAGCCAAAAGCAACCGATTAGAAATCCATGCATGATCCTAAGTATCTGAAATGCCTAATGCAACACATGCAAAAATGCAACTATAGCGAGGCTCGGCTATTCTAAACATGGCATATGAGATGCAATGACTATCAAGTATTCAATTGAAATTGAAATACAAATGCGATTAGTATGATCTGCCGAGGCAGTGCATGCAAGACAGATGAATGGGTGCAAACATGCTATCATACTGTATGCTAATTAAAACATGCCCTAATCTAACCATCATAAGCAGGTAAATAAAAGGGAGAAAGACGTGGGGTTGGAAGACATACATCACACTCACGCACACTTATTACAACATTGCCCTCGCGCAGAGGGTCTGAATAAATAGTACAGTCCAAATAATACAGTCTAAATAATACAGTCCAAATATGTACAAATCCCTAATTAATTTACAAATTAACTAAAAAAAATAATAAACTGGCATGCAAGCCAGGGACTGTCTTGACTCTTCTCCAGATGATGAATGATGCATGTCCGGGTTGCCTTGTGCAGAAATCCACTGTGATGCCCCAATTAGCCTCTGTTTGCAATTGTTTTTGGAATGCGTGCCAAGTTCCGGAAGGCTGCTGATTCTTAATTTGCTGCAACAGAGAGCAAGAAAGGAGCATGGCAATGTATTTTCACATATGTATGCATACCTCGATCCTCGTGCCACCAATCACGCATCTCGATGCATGATGGCCGAGGAGTCGAATTGCACAACTCAATATGAAATGAATGCACATATGAACACAATAAGACCTAACTCCATCATGGATAATCCAGTTAATCGGTGGTGGGGAATTGAGACACGTTCCGTCACTCGGAGTACGAAACGTACCTTGTTTCCCGTGCTCAGGCTAACCCCTATCTCGAACATAATGCAATATGCATGACATGCATGAAATGCAACTAAGATACAACCTAACATGCACAATGCTATGAAATGGCATACACAATGCATGAGATAACATGGCATACACAATGCCCTAATATACAACCTTGCATACTCAATGCTATGGTATGAAATGGCTTACACAATGCATAATGGACTGACACCAACACAAGTGGACCTCGGTCACACTCACATAAGAGGCCATTAGATGAAAATGAGACACTCGAAATGACCTAAGGCACCAAATGCCGCTCTAACAAAGCATGGCAAGGCATGGAATATGGCATACTAGCATGCAAATTTCAGCACTAAAATATGATGCAAAACAGCCCCAAAAGATGGCAAAATGACACCCGATGCATGAAATGAATCCCGAAACACGAAATTAGGCATACGGAATGACCTATGACTATGCAATGCATGCATTATTCGAACATGGAGTGTGAAGACAGAATCAATACAGCCTAAAAATAAGCATATTTACAGTTCTAAGCAAGGCCAAACAGTGAGCGCAAATGGGGCTAAACTAGCATGCAAAAATGGCCCCGAAAGCAAGATAATGAAGCAAGTGATAGCTTCTGACTCTAAACAGAGAAGGGCACTTCCACAATGTCGAAGAGGGACCCAAAATACGGTACTTTACAGTTTAGCACAAGCCACAAAAACAGACACAAGTATGGCAAAACTCTCATGCAAAAAGTGGGCCTAAAAGAGGACAAAGAAGTAAGTGATGCATGCTGGCCCCAAACAGATGAAGGTCCTTCGAAAAAGTTGAAGAGGGACCTAAAATATGACCTTTTACAGTTTATGATCAAACCCAAAACAGTGCACAAGTATGCTCAAAATACTATGCAAGATAAGGCCAAAAAGAGAGCTATAACACAAAGTACAAAAAGGATGCCTCAAACAACAAAAGACCCTTAATGAAACATGAATAGGGAGTCAAAATGAGGCCATTTTTAGTTCTGACCAGAGTCCAAAAATAGAAGCACAAGAGGCTAACAAATCATGCAAAAATGGGGCCAAAAGAGGGATACAAAGGCAAGTGACAAAAGGAGGCCCCAAACAGTGATGAGCCCTTCAACAATATTGAAGAAGGGCTCAAAATAAGCTACTTTACAGTTTACAACATGCCTCAAAACAGTTCATACATAAGCCAAAAACAATGTGCAAGAGAATGACATACAAGAGGGGTAATGAAGCAAGTGCAACAAGGAGGCTTCAAACAGTGAGAGGCCCTTAATCAAACATGGAAAATGGCTCAAAATAATCCTATTTCTAGTTAGGGTTGGAGCCCAAATATGCAAGAAAAAAGGGCTAAGATATTGAACAAGATAAGGCCAAAAAAAGGGGAAATGAGCTTACCCTTGTAGCCTAGTCTTTGACAGCCTCTTGGTCCAAAATACAGCACTCCTAGCCTCTGAAAAACCAACTCCAGCTGCTGGAATGGAAGATGGAAGGGTCGGGGTATGGGTTGTAGAGTAAGGGGTGTAGGACTTGGATGTTTTGAAGGTTGAAGAGAGAGATGGAGGATGGATGTATATAAGGCTTCAAAGCAATTTTTCTCAACCCTTAAAACCAGACCTGGGGTTTTGGTTATATAGGCAAAAAGAGGGAGAAAAATGGGGGGGAAAACAATTCAAGTTTTCCCCCAAAATGGCAATCCTCTCCCGGATACAAAATCTGGAGAAAAGGAATACAGATTTGTAATGTACCAACCCTGAGGATCATGGCCAGCCAGTTTTCTTGGGCTTAGGTGGCCGGTCGGCCTTCCCCATGGCCAGCCGACCAAGGGTCAAAAAGGTCAATGAAGATTAGTGGCCGGCCATGCCATATTAGTGGCCTCCCATGTGTGCACAATACAACTATGTGGTCAAAAACTGGAGAAAGTGAACCAGGAGAGAGAAAAGGCCATTTTTAGGAGGGGTTCAAAAGGGTCAAACACAATTACTAGCCGACCATATGATATTGGTGGCCTCCTAGGTGTGTACAACACAAATATGTGGTTTAGAGCTGGAAAAAGTGGCCTTAGGGTGGTCAACATTGGCTTTCAAGTGAGAAAAACGAGCGACGGAGGGCGATGAGGAAATATAACTAGTTGCCGGAACAATTACTGGCCTCCCACCCTTCTACGACCTTCGTAGTGATGAAAATAAGGTCCTTGCCAAAAATGAACTCAAACCGATGCAAAATGAAGGTTCGGGGGCAGCTTGACCGGGGCCAAAACCCAGCTATTAGGCACCGGAAGTGGTGTTCGACCGCGAAGTTGGTCTCTCGGACCACAGTGTCCCTCAAAAGGGAGTAAATAAGATGTATGCCAAAAATCGGAGCAAACGGTGTGGTTAGGCAGTCCCGAACCGAGGCACTCGGCCTGACAGCTTCGAAAATCGGGAACCGGGCGAAAAGGGAAAAATGGCCTCGACCACGAAGCGTAGCCTCTGACCCTTGAGAGATGATCTCTGAGACCTCTCCTCCCTTTGGGAAGAAAGCAGAGAAAATAGGGCTGGTTCATAAGCCGAGGCAAAGCACAAAAAGTCAGGAAGTCAGGAGGCAAGGCTCATGACTAGGACTCTGCAACCTCGAAACGAGCACAATATGCAACATCACCAAGCGCTCAATCGGTGACATCTCGAGTCTTAAGGTCGGTCAAAAATGGGGTGTCTCTGATTGCCCTCTTTGTGAGAACTTCGAAAGTCATAAGAATGGCGGGAGTGAATGTCAAAGCCCAAAGGCGACCCATTTTGACAAGGCGAAGACTTGGACAAACAAAAAAATATAGATAAATAAATGGTTGTGTCCATGTTGCCTCGTATCCCTTTGCAAGGAATCAAACCGGCGTAGTTGAGGCGGGATGCAAAATGATATCAGAAGATTTTGATAATTGGACTTATCGCTCTGGCCGGTTTGAAAATTGGACTTACTTCTGTGGCCGGTTTGAAGATTGGACTTATCGCTATCTGGCCGGTTTGAAGATTGGACTTATCGCTCTGTGGCCGGTTTGAAGATTGGACTTACTCGCTTGTGGCCGGTTTGAAAATTGGACTTATACGCTCTGTGGCCGGTTTGAAAATTGGACTTATACGCTACGCGAAGCTGGACATTACTCATGATCATGCAAAGAGGGCTGTAATGAAGCAATTATGCAAAATAAATGCAACATTTTAAGCGAATGCTAGGCAAGCAAGTAAACTTTAACCAAACTATACCTCATGCAGAAAGGATGTAAGAAAATCATGGAATCTTCACGAACATGTACGATAGATACACAAAGGTGAGCGAAGCGTGTGATTGATGCTGAAGCGGCGTGTGTGATAGATACACAAAGCGATCATGTGATAGATACACAAAGTGAAGTGAGTGTGATGGATACACTATATGAAGCAAAGTGTGATGGATACACTAGGTGAGTGTGTGATAGATACACAAAAGCGTGTGATAGATACACAAAGTAGGCATAGTGTGATAGATACAAAGCGACTGTGTGTGATTGTTACACAAAGTAGGCATAGTGTGATAGATACAAAGCGAGTGTGTGGTAGATACACTATATGAACAAAGTGTGATTAATACACTAAATGAATGAAATGAGCAAAGTGTGATGGATACACAAAAGGCAAACACAAAGTGTGATAGACGCACAATAGGTGAACACGAAGTGTGATCAATGCACTAAGTGAACAAGTGTGATGGATACACTAAAGGTGAACACGAAGTGTGATAGATGCACTTAGTGAACAAAGTATGATTGATATACTAAAGGTGAACACGAAGTGTGATAGATGCACTTAGTGAACAAGTATGATGGATATACTAAAAGCGAACACAAAGTGTGATAGATGCACTATGTGAACTGAGTGTGATTGATACACTAAAAGTGAACACGAAGTGTGATAGATGCACTTAGTGAACCAGTATGATTGATATACTGAAGGTGAACACGAAGTGTGATAGATGCAGTCAGTGAACAAGTATGATAGATATACTGAAGGTGAACACGAAGTGTGATAGATGCACTTAGTGAACAAGTATGATGGATACACTAAAGGTGATGATAACAAAAGTGAATATGTGCATGATAGATACACAAAATGAGGATGTGTGTGATAGATACACAAAATGAATGAAGTGTGATTGATACACTAATAAATGATCTCAAACGGAACTCCTTTGAATGAACTGTACATACAATATCGTGCATGACTGAGAAAGAGACTTGATAGGTACAATGCATTATAATGCATGATGCTTAAGGAAAGCAATAAATGGACAAAGCAGCGCTTTAGAAAGCACCTCATGAGGTGAGTGGCAGTGAACCGCTCTTCTCCGACGGGGATCTCCCCTTGTGCTCTTCGAACACTTTACCTTTAACTTGCAGTACAAAGTTTCTGAAATGTTGACAAGTAACAACATCTGTATGTAGGAGCCACTTTCTTTGCTTGTCTTCTTGATCATATTCACAACTTTCCTATTCTCCAGCGGGGTGACAGACTAGGTTGGTTCGGTATCGCATTGAGGTGCATACACGCTATCTCAACCTATGGGGCTTCCATCTGATTTCAAGCCGAGACGCCTCTGGGTATTTAAACCGGACTTTAGTCTCGAAATCGAACCTTTGCGTTCTAGGCATCTGACCATTCGAACTCTAGTTTCCACCGTCGCGGTTGGTCTCCTAGGAACTCATTGCGAACCGGCCAAGATGCCTTTGGCAGGAATGGTACTCGGGAAAGCACTTTGATCGCCATTACGGCAGGCGGACTTGATCTTGAGCTTGAGGTAGAGGCACACTCATACTTGAACATTGACAAGATCGGAAGAGGTACACACGGAATGTAGTCTCGGAACTTACTAAAGTTGAAACAAACTCGGATACGACATTTTCCTCTTTTGCTTTTGCTCTACAGTCCGGAAACCACATAGCTTCAGATAGGTCCCGGTTCTACTGTTCTTACATGACCTGGGTTGAACCCTGCGATTTTATGAAAGAACAAATTCTGTTTTGCACAAATGTGGAGAATGACCTGACACTCTGAGCACACAACAAATCATTTTTGAAATTGAGAGATGAGTTCTTGGTGGGTATTGAGCCTCTGTTGAACCACAGCAGCGACTCAACAACGAAATACAAAAGGTAAACAACCTAAACACATCGAGTAACACTCAAAGCGACTCAAAACAAGAATCGAGATAAAACAAAAAGACACGACACTCGGGCGTGCACAAGGAGCTGTTTCACGGGTCTTGTTTCCTAACCTTTCTCATTTGTGGTTCTCACATCACTTGGCCCTCAAGCTCCGTTTTTCTTAAAAAGCCCTTTTCTCACTTTTTCTCTCATCGCACATCTCTCTATTCTTCAATCTCTCATTTTTTAATCCCTCCCCTGGGTGGCTGATGGATAAGCATGAAGTTGTGGGCTCTTGCCCTCGGTATTCTACCAGATTCTCATTCTTGTTCACAACAGTGAGTTTCTCCTATAGAGGGTTCTTCTGGCTGGGTGTGTAGCAAATCTGCGGTGACATCGATTGATGATGCTTTCTTTGGGGAGTTTGGACGTGATTAGATTTGTCCGGATGAGGAGTGGAATATCTTGCCCCATTCGGTTCGTGCCGCACTTGGCTTGATACCTCGTTGCTTGGAGGGTGAGAGAGCTTTTAGCCCTTTGCTTTATTAACCGGTTGTGCCCTTTTTGGCGAGTAGAGTGCCCTTTTGGCAAGTATTGACAATGGGGAAAAGAGAACACTGACTCAACTGTGCCCCTAGTTCATCATTTTGACCATTTTTGTTTTTGGCTTTCTACTAAAACAATTTTGACCAAAATGAGAGTTAGATTAACATGCTTGTTCAGTTTTTGATTTGAAATCATGCAAGTCAGGCTATGAGCACTGAAAATTTTCCTTTTTTGGGTCCAAGAAATGGTCGATTTGGAAAAGATGGAATGATTTTTGAGAAAATTAGTCAACCTTAGTAAAAATTCTCAAAAACTATTTTTACAAGCGACCTTTGCTCAGCGAGCACGGAACCTACTCTTGAGATGCACAACCTCGGATCCACAAAATGGAAAATTGCCCATTATGCGAAGGACCTTTGCATAGCAGCGAAAGTTGCCTTGTTTGAAATGACACCGCGGCGTTTTGAATGGCAGCGGAAAGTTGCCCCTTGTTTGAATGATCTTGCGCATTGTAGTCAGTCCTCGGAGCGATGAACACAACCAGACTCTTAGATACAGAGAAGACAAAGATGACCAGAACCATCGCATGGACACAATCGAATTTGAATTGTTTTACGGCTGGACTTTAGAATGAAGTTGCCTACGTATCCCAAAGATGGGAATCAAGCCTTACGTAGTTCGGGGTTAAGGTACACTCGGGTATTTAACCTCTCCTTTTATGCTCTAACTTTTGCCAAGGCGCCTGTTGCAGGTTTTCAACCTTGCGAGCTGTGTTCTTCTTTTCTTTTCATTCTTTTCTTTTCATTTTCATTTCTTTTCTTCTTTTCTTTTTTTCTTTTTTTTTTCTTTTTTTTTTCTTCTTTTTTTTTTACTATCTTTTTCTTGCTCTAACTTTTGCCTGGGTCGCCCTTCCGGGTTTTCGGCCCAGCGAGCCTCTCAAAGGGTAAAAGTGTAACAAGTCCATGCTAAATGGTTTTAGGGTTTTGAAGCCATCCGTATCCAGGAGAGTGGCTGTTGTATTGATTCTTGAAAGATCCATCTTCGGTTCTTGAGCACATCGGACATTTTTGCCCCTAGTTGAAGGGTACTTCTATTCTAGCTTTGCAAGCTTCTTCGATGAGGTCGACCTTCTTGATCTAACTTTGGTGCCTCTTGTTCGAGGTTGCTTCAAATCTAGCCACTGAGGCCTCATATTGTGATTGATCGTTGAACACTCTGAACCCAAGTTCAAGGTTTGAAAGCAAGGGCTCAAGTCTCGAGGTGAGGCGATCCTAAAATTGTACAATCTCAAGAGCGATTCCACATAGGTCTTCGAGGACCGCACAAAACATTTTTTGAAAGTTTTTAAGAAAGCGACAAATCGCTCGCGCTGAAGACAGTGTAGAACCAGCCTGGATCAAGCCAGGGTCCTTCTCAGTACTCACGCTAACAAGCATGATTTCATTCATTAAGGGCTTAGCACGCCTCTCTTTCTCTCAAATGATCAAAGTTTTGCAAATCCCGAGGAATTCCTTCCTCTTCGTTTTCACCGCAGTGTTCAAAAAAGTTTTGAAAAACTTAGGTCAACACAATGACTTCAAGGCACAGAAAAGTAGGTGAAAAAAAGCACTGCCATTTCATTCAAACTTCTGGCACAGCTGGTACAAGGCAGAAGTGAGCACAAGAATGTGAAAATCACTGCTGTTCATTCAAATCTGTTGGCATTACTGGCTCCCTGGCAGAAACAGACTCAAAACAAAACAAAATGGTGACGCCCAAGGTAACACCCCCCCAGAATCACCCGACTCTTATACAACAGGACTAACTCGATACAACAAGACAGACCCAAAACAAAAGAGACTCAAGACAAAAGACAGACTTAAAAACAAAACAACAAGACTGACCCAATACCCAAGTCAGAAAGCACAAAAGCTAGCATTCGCAAATGCTCAAAACAGTGCATGCCATCCACCATATCTGGAGTAAACTGAGTGCTGCCCGCAGATGGTTCATCCCTCGATCACATAGTCACCTTATCCCCCACAAGTTCACTGATCAAGTGCCGATAGACTTTGCAGGACCTGGTGCAGCAATGACCCCATTGTCAAATAGATCTTGTACATCATGGTGCAGACGAAAGCAACTGTCGGTGTCGGGACCGGTTTGCTGATGGTAGGCACAGTATTTAGTCTGGTCATGCTTTGCAGGGATAGGATCGGGTAGGGGCTGTTGTTCCAACGGTTTTAGATGTCCTTTCCGGAGTAAGACTTCTAGAGCCTTTGACAAAGGCATATGAAGTGGAGTGAAAACCCTTTTGACTCGGGGTGGATATTTAGCCGTCTGTGAGCTACTTCCGGACGCACCAGTGAATGGAGTAGCCCTTTTTGATGTGGTGGTGGTGACCATGCCCACTTCAGAAGATCTTGCAGTTGCATCACCGCTGGTGGTCGCATTCGAACTGCGAGAAAATGCCCGCCTAGGCTGCTCTTTCTCCTGGTCAATAAGGCCCTGCTTCATGGCATCCTCGATCTGTACTCCCATCTCATGCAAATCCGAAAAGGTAGGGAAGGGGAGCACGATCATTTTTTGCATTAGTTTGGGCTGGAGGTTGCGCACAACCATCCGTATTTGATCCTTATCCGTTGGCCTAATGGTCATCATTGAGGCCTTGGCCCTCCAACGGGTTACAAAGTCAGAGAAGCCCTCTTTCGGCTCTTGCCTGGTCGTCTCGAGATCACGGGTTGTGATCTCAATCTGGGTATTGTATGAATATTGTGCGACGAAGGCCTCGGCCATCTCCTCCAACTTCGTTTCCTTTGAATCCTCCAATTTGGCGTGCCGGATGGCGCAATACCGGAGGTCTGCCAAAAGGAGAGCTTTGTAATCTTGTCAAGCCCATCGGGCGCAGAACATCTGAAAACAAACTCAGGTGGACCATGGGATCTCCTGACTCGTCAAAACGGTCGATGTGAGGCATCTTGAACCTGTCCGGTAATGTCACCACCGAATCAGTATATCCATCTCCAATGTCTGGGATGGTGTTGACTCCCTGAGATTTCTTAAACATCTTCTCAAGTTTGCTCAATTTCAACGCCGTAGGGTCGACCTCGAACTCGAAGGGAGAGTCCGGCAGATTGGTAGGTGCTTTGGATAGCTGGGGTAAAATTGGGGCGGGCGAGCCCTCTTGGAATGTCCGTACCTTCTGGACATTTGGCATCTCCCAGTCTTTGGAGCTCGTCTTTGGGGAGGAACTTGTTGTGAAGCGACGCGCCCGCTTTCTTTGTTGCTGACTGGTGATGAGCTCGACTGCTGAGCCATGATTGCGACTTCTTTGCTTGGAAAATTCGCTTGGCGACAGCGTCTTCTTGCATGAGTTTCATAGTTTCTGCATTTGATGCATCATTGCCTCCATCACGATGTATTCTGGCGATCCATCGGTGGCGGTAGATCTATCTCTATGGCAACAATTGAGACCTCGATCCATTGTTAAAGGCCAGCGATCTAGTAGCTTTTGGTGATCGTGCTTGGTGGCCCTTTACCTGCCTACAGCAAAGGAACACTGATTGCCCTTAAACTGAATCTCTGACCTGACAAAGTCTATCTGCACAAGTTCGATGAACCTCGGGGGATATCAGAGCCTTCTGAAGCTATGGTTCCAGGACTACCTAGCAAAGAGAAAATAGATAGCATCTCGGCTCAACTTCACCAAAGCAGTCTGAGCATAGCGGGATGGTGCCCTCTCTTGGTCTGTCCCCAAAATCGCCTCAAATTTGATACCCTCGGGTAAGCGAACCCCAAAATATTGAGCTGGTGCCTTTGATGATGCCCAAACGCAAACCTGATACATGCATTCTGTGAGGCGCACTCTAAAAGCACATAACAAGCAAGTGAGAGCCAAAACACCCCTATGTTGGGGTAGGGTTTCCTGTCCTATTTTGTCGAGCTAGGGTTTCACTACATCACGCGGGTTTCAAACAACCTATATCGAGTAAGCAACTTTGTCCTAGTTTGGAATGGTCACTATGGATTTCGATATGCACTAGGTCGAATGGTCGAAAAGGGTGCCGGTAAGCAGGGTTTGTGTTCCCATCTTGGCGAGCCCATAACCGTCGACCTTATGGTCATGCCTTGACAAGACAAGCCTCCGAAACCGTTCGAGGAATAGCAGATGGCAAACCACGGTGTCCTAGGCGCACCAATGCAAATGCAATGCAAAGAAACACACAAGTGTAGTCAAAACCGGATATCATGAGTTTGAGTCAAGTTCTCTAAATCCCAGTGAGTCGCCAGAAGCGTAGAGAGGCAGCATGGGGACCTCGCTCTGACTCGGACTCGATTTGTATCACGGTTCTTAATCTGAACCAAAGAGTCCAAATCCGGTAAATCGTTTTTGAAAACAGATTTTTTGAAAGAAGTGCCAAACATGGATTGCTTTGCGGAATCTGAGTCGCCACCTAAATATTTTATTTTTGGGAAATTTAGGAAACCACGACTCGTTTGCCTAAGGCCACGTGTCGTCATCACCAAAGTTGCCTCGGCTCGGGAACTTAGAGTGCGATTGGGAAGGTCGCCGTGAGCACCCCACTCGCCCGATCAAAGATCGGCCTCTACTAACCATGATATCTATTTTTGAAAACATTGTGTGTTCTTATTAGGTTATTAGCCTAGATTACTATGTGATCGCCTGACATACAAGTATAAATGAGTCGTCTGAATTGGAACAAAACACTTCATGTTTGTTTGTGAAAATGGTTTGCTATTGCATAGTAGGCTTAAAATCGGATTTTGCCACCCTCGGGTGGGCTTAGAAAACATGATTTTGCCACTATATCTAGTGGGCTTAAAACAAACATTTGATGAATTGTTCCAATCCAAATAACCCAACCTCCACCCACAGGCATTCAGGCAGGTCTATCACATAAGCAGTTAGCCTCATGGCAAGCATGCTATCATGGCGATCACTCACATGCAAGGATGCTAAAGCATAAAACTCACCGAGTACTCCAAGCCAAAAGAAACCGATTAGAAATCCATGCATGATCCTAAGTATCTGAAATGCCTAATGCAACACATGCAAAAATGCAACTATAGCGAGCTCGGCTATTCTAAACATGGCATATGAGATGCAACAACTATCAAGTATTCAACTTGGAATTGAAATACAAATCTGATTAGTATGATGTGCGAGCAGGTGCATACAAAGGCAGATGAATGAATGCAAACATGCTATCATCTTGTATGCTAATTGAAACATGCCCTAATCTAACCATCATAAGTAGGTAAATAAAAGGAGAAAAGGCGTGGGGTTGGAAGACATACATCACACTCACGCACACTTATTACAACATTGCCCTCGCAGAGGGTCGAATAAATAATGCAGTCCAAATAATACGGTCCAAATATGTACAAATCCTAATTAATTTACAAATTAACTAAGAAAAATAATAAGCGGCATGCAAGCGAGGGGTATCTTGACTCTTCTCTAGATGATGAATGATGCATGTCAGGGTTGCCTTGTGCGAAATCCTTTGCGATGCCCCAATTAGCCTCTGTTTGCAATTGTTTTTGGAATGCGTGCCAAGCTCAGGAAGGCTTGATTCTTGATTTCTTTGCAGAGAGAGCAAGAAAGGGCATGGCAATGTATTTTCACATATGTATGCATACCTCGATCCTCGTGCCACCAATCACGCATCTCGATGCATGATGGTAGAGTCGAATTGCACAACTCAATATGAAATGAATGCACATATGAACACAATAAGACCTAACTCCATCATGGATAATCCGAATTAATCGGTGGTAGGGGAATTGAGACACGTTAGTCACTCGAGTCTGAACGCGTACCTCGTTTCCGTGCTCAAGACTAACTCCTATCGAACACAATGCAATATGCATGACATGCATGAAATGCAACTAAGATACAACCTAACATGCACAATGCTATGAAATGGCATACCACGATGCACGAGGTAACATGGCATACACAATGCGCTAACATACAACCTAGCATACACAATGATATGGAATGAAATGGCATACACAATGCATAATGGACTTACACCAACATGAGTGGACCTCAGCCACACTCACATAAGAGGCCATCAGATGAAAATGAGACACTCAAAATCGTGCAGCGTGCACGCAAAGCCGAACCGACCTAAGGCATGAAATGCCACTCTAACAAGACATGGCAAAGCATGGAATATGACATATTAGCATACAAATTTCAGTAGCAAAAATGATGCAAAACAGCCGCGAAATATGGCAAAATGACACCCAAAAATAAGCATATTTACAGTTCTAAGAAAGGCCAAGCAATGAACGCAAATGGGGCTAAACTAGCATGCAAAAAATGGCCCCGAGAGCAAGATAATGAAGCAAGTGCAAGCTGCTGACCCTAAACAGAGAAGGGCCCTTCTACAATGTTGAAGAGGGACCCAAAATATGGTACTTTATAGTTTACCACAAATCACAAAAACAGACACAAGTATGGAAAAACTCTCATGCAAAAAGTGGGCCTAAAGGAGGACAAAGAAGTAAGTGATTCATGCTGGCCCCAAACAGATAAAGGTCCTTCAATAAAGTTCAAGAGGGACCTAAAATATGACTTTTTACAGTTTATGATCAAACCCAAAACAGTGTAAAAGTATGCTCAAAATACCATGCAAGATAAGGCCAAAAAAGAGAGCTATAACACAAAGTACAAAAAGGATGCCTAAAAAAACAAAAGACCCTTAATGAAACATGAATAGGGAGTCAAAATGAGGCCATTTTTAGTTCTGACCAGAGTCCAAAAATAGAAGCACAAGAGGCTAACAAATCATGCAAAAATGGGGCCAAAAGAGAGATATAAAGGCAAGTGACAGAAGGAGGCCCCAAACAGTGATGAGCCCTTCAACAATATTTAAGAAGGGCTCAAAATAAGCTACTTTACAGTTTACAACATGCCTCAAAACAGTTCATACATAAGCCAAAAACAATGTGCAAGAGAATGACATACAAGAGGGGTAATGAAGCAAGTGCAACAAGGAGGCTTCAAACAGTGAGAGGCCCTTAATCAAATATGGAAAATGGCTCAAAATAATCCTATTTCTAGTTAGGGTTGGAGCCCAAATATGCAAGCAAAAAGGGCTAAGATATTGAACAAGATAAGGCCAAAAAAGAGGGGAAATGAGCTTACCCTTGTAGCCTAGTCTTTGTGACCTCTTGGTCCAAAATGGTGCACTCTAGCCTCTGAAAACCAACTCCAATTGCTGGAATGGAAGATGGAAGGGTCGGGTATGGGTTGTAGAGTAAGGGTGTAGGACTTGGATGTTTTGAAGGTTGAAGAGAGAGATGGAGGATGGATGTATATAAGGCTTCAAAGCAATTTTTCTCAACCCCTAAAACCAGACCTGGGGTGTTGGTTATATAGGCAAAAAGAGGGAGAAAAATGGGGGGGAAAACAATTCAAGTTTTCCCCCAAAATGGCAATCCTCTCCCGGATACAAAATCTGGAGAAAAGGAATACAGATTTGTAATGTACCAACCCTGAGGATCATGGCGGCCAGTTTTCTTGGGCTTAGGTGGCCGGTCGGCCTTCCCCATGGCCAGCCGACCAAGGGTCAAAAAGGTCAATGAAGATTAGTGGCCGGCCATGCCATATTAGTGGCCTCCCATGTGTGCACAACACAACTATGTGGTCAAAAACTGGAGAAAGTGAACCAGGAGAGAGAAAAGGCCATTTTTAGGAGGGGTTCAAAAGGGTCAAACACAATTACTAGCCGACCATATGATATTGGTGGCCTCCCAGGTGTGTACAACACAAATGTGGTTTAGAGCTGGAAAAAGTGGCCTTAGGGTGGTCAACATTGGCTTTCAAGTGAGAAAAACGGGCGACGGAGGGCGATGAGGAAATATAACTGGTTGCCGGAACAATTACTAGCCTCCCACCCTTCTACGACCTTTCTAGTGATGAAAATAAGGTCCCTGCCAAAAATGAACTCAAACCGATGCAAAATGAAGGTTCGGGGCAACAGCAGGACCCAGGACACTGTTAGGCACCGGAAGTTGTGTTCGACCGCGAAGTTGGTCTCTCGGACCACAGTGTCCCTCAAAAGGGAGTAAATAAGATGTATGCCAAAAATCGGAGCAAACGGAGGTGGTTAGGCAGTCTCGAACCGAGGCACTAGGCCACAGCTCCGAAAATCGGGAACCGGGCTCCGAAACAGGAAAAATGGCCTACGACCACGAAACGTAGCCTACGGCCACTGAGAGATGATCTACGAGACCTCTCCCTCCCTTCGGAAAGAGAAAATAGAGAAAATAGGGCCTGGCTCACAAATCGAGGCAAAGCACAAAAGAGTCCGGAAGTCCGGGGGCACGGCTCGCAGCCAGGACTCCGCAACCTCAGAACGAGCACAATATGCAACATCACCAGGCGCTCAATCGGTGACATCTGAGTCTTATGGTCGGTCAAAAATGGGGTGTCTACACTCACCCTACTTGGGACACCATTTTCAGGTACAGGAGACATGCCGTCTCCAAGGACATTGCTTAGGTGGTTTAGGGGCTGAAGGCTTCTTTTGTTGTTACATCTTTTGTGTTAAATGTAAATTCAAGCTAAGGGCTTTATATGTAAAAGAGTTAGGACTCTTCTTTTGTTATGACCAAGTGATGACTTGGGAAACTGTAAGCCCGTAGGGCATTCATTCTATTGCTAACATGTAATACTTTTGTAATTCAAACTCTGATAAATGAAAATATGTTATTTCCCCTATGTATATGGGTTGCATGAATGGTTGGTTTATGTATTATTTTGAGGGGCGTTACAGAGAAATTGAACTTTGGGTGGCTCTAAAAGCATCCTATAAATTTGGTTGGACACCCTATTACGCAAAACACCTCATTCCCATATTTAAGTACTAGCCTATCACCCGTACTATGCACGGGATAATTATAAATATTTATATTTGTTTTAGATTTTTTTTAATATACAAATTATTTTTTTTAGATTTTTTATAAAAATAATTTAACAATCTTATTACTAACCATAGTGTATGAGAGAAGTTGAAAATGGTGCTACAATAACTATGCACAGGCTGTATCTATAATTATTTGTATGAGGGGATTTTGACCAAAGTTCTCAAAAGGCATGTGGATTAGAAAAAGTTAATAAATACTGATCAGAGGATTTTGACCAAATTAATAAATGCAAGTATGTGGATTGGAAAAAATTAATAAATGCTGAGGTTTTTTTTTTTTTTTTAAATAAAAAATTTAGAAAATTAAGATTGGGATATTGAAACTCCCACAAGGCTTAGGGGTTAGAAACCCCATTTTCCTTATATATAGATATAGACAGATTGTATTTTTTCTTTCAACACCCCCAAAAATTCCAATCCTACCCTCACTCTCCCGATGCTTTTTTTCCCAACCATTTATGCTACTGGCCCCCGTCATTGTCCTTATTGCCTCTTAACACCCCTCATTTCCATGCCACCAGCCACTTTCTCCCCTCATCTTCCTCTTCTCCTCCTCCTTCTATTATTCTCCATCCTTTCAAAACCCATAGATCTGTGGTTTATAGAAATTTGAGAGAGGTTTTGTGACAGAGAGAATTCATAGTGGAGAAGGTGTTGGTTTAGGGTTTTCTTGCTACTAGCAGTATCGCGATAAGGTGAGGAACAATGGAAGAAAATAGTTACGATAGGGGAGTAGAGTTTGCGATGGAGTGGGGACAACCGGAAGGGTAGTTGCAATAGGTAAGGGGATTGGTTTAGGGTTTTGCGAGAAAAGAAGAAGATCACGACAAAAAGAAGAACAAGTGACAATGAGTAAAAGCGAAAAAAGAAGTAAAAGGGAGAAGAGAAGGTGGTGATGGAGAGGAGGAGATGACAAATGGCTTTCTAGAGTAGAGGGGTGGCAACAAATGGCTAGATGGAGTGGAGAGCGATTCTGATATGAAAGGGCGATGGGAGCTAGGTTAGGGTTTTGGACTTTTTGGTAATTTAATTTAAGAGTATATTGGTATTAGATTTTTTTCCCTAAAAACTGGGGTTTTTGAACAAATTTATGGGGATGCATTGAGAGGTTCCCTTCAACTTTTTGGGAACAAGTTGTTAGAAATGATTTTGAAAGTTTTGGAAAAAATAGAAATTTTCCTCAACTTTGGTCTAATTGTTAGGTGAGATCCATGCGTCGAATTTCAGGGGCCTAAGTGGTAACGCGTTTATGCCGCGTTGTGATTTACGTGGTATATTTGTTTACTCAAAATCATTATTGGGTGAATGGGAAATTGAAGCCAAATAGAGCTCCATGGAAATGGTGTTTTTGGTGAAATTTCCTAAAGGTTTGGTTTAAGGCTTGTCCTGCATTGATTTGGTGAACAAGTTTTGAGTGAGTTTATAAGGCATGGGATTATAACTTGGGGAGTGCCCCAAGGGGCACCCCGAGTTTGTAGAACGGAGAGGTTATAGGCAAATTGAGCTAGACCCATTGGACCCAAAAATAAACATGCGTCCCGCCGTCCGTCCGTCCGGGCGGACTGGGCCTAGGCTTGGGCGCGGGTGCGTGGTGTGAGGTCGGGTTGGGCTTGTCCGGCCCAATACTAATTATTTTTTGAGCCAAAAACATTTGAAATTAATTTTATTTTTG
The DNA here is from genome assembly GCA_025200525.1 of Camellia lanceoleosa. NCBI lineage: Eukaryota > Viridiplantae > Streptophyta > Magnoliopsida > Ericales > Theaceae > Camellia > Camellia lanceoleosa. Next base: position 75,011,083 of record CM045760.1, on the reverse strand, counting down.
AAATAAAATCTGTCCAGTTTTCCCACCTGAACAGATTCAATTTCTGTTTAAATTTAAAACCCAATAGGTTCAAATAAGTTTGAATTAAAATCGGATAGATTCAATATCTGTTGAATTTCAAACCAAACAGTGCCTTAACTGTTTGATTTGTCCCGAATAGATTCAATACCTGTTCAAACATGTTTTGTACTTGTTAAGTTTAAACCAAACAGCCACCAATCATTTATAAATAAGACAAGTCCTTCATTTGTTTTCCACTCCAATTTTCATTCTTCTTTGCTGCATAAATTTTCAGTGAGAAAGAGAATGTATACAAAGTGTGTTCGTTGTGCGAATAATTTGTAGTGCTGCAATTATTCGTTGTTGATAATTTTATCCTGGAAGATAGACATCCGCAAATCTGAAAGTACCGTGGAAAGGACGAATATGTCTTAAGGACACAGTGTTAAACACTGTACTTGATCAGAAAATTTGTTCAAGAAATTAATCAAGTAAGTTGTTAATTTATTTTCTACTTTATTATTTATTTATATCAGATTTTAATTTTATTTTTGTAACAAAATAAAAATCTGTTTTTATTTATTTATTTTATTTTCTAGTTTGATTTTTGTAATGAAACATTCTCTCTCCTTTCCTTTATTTCTTTTGTTTGTTATTAAGTACAAAAACTTAATTTATTCGGAATATAGTGAAGATTGTCCAACAATCTTAAGACAGACTAATTTTTGGTGTCTTCATTGTATTTATTTTTCTGTGTTTCCACAAAGTGATATTCTGGTTGGAAAATACAAATAGTAGTAATATACTGTTTGACAAATTGTAGTAATATATTGTTTATTTTCTTTGACAACTAGTAGTAATATATTGGTGTCATTAACAATTGTAGAATATTAATTTGTGTTACAAAAAATTATTGCGGTATTTTATTTTTCTAGTTTTAGTAACAAGGAAAATAAAATTATTTTGTGCTATAATTTATTTTCTAATTTTAGTAACTAAAAAATTAATTTGTGTTTTGATTTTTTTTTATTTTTGTAATCAGATATTATGGCTGCTGAAAGTAGTACTCCAAATCCAATCGTTACAACGACTCCGGTCCCTATCCAGAACCATGTTCAAGTTCCGACAAATCATGGAAAAAAATCGAAAAAATTTAATGGCACTGAGTTTAAGAAATGGCAGCAGAAAATACTGTTCTATCTTAAAACTCTAAATTTGGCTCGGTTCCTCCGTGAAGAGGCTCCAGTACTTAGAGAGGATGAAAGTGATCAACAAGTTCTTGCCGCTGTAGATGCTTGGAAGCATTCTGATTTCCTGTGCAAAAACTACATCCTTAATGGCCTTGACAACATGCTGTATAATGTTTATAGCCCTCTGAAAATAACAAAAGAATTGTGAGATTCTTTGGAGAAAAAATATAAGACAGAGAATGCCGGCACAAAGAAATTTGTTGTCGGTAAATTTCTGGACTTCATTATGGTAGACTTCAAAATGGTAATTTCTCAAGTTCAAAATTTTCAATTAATTTTGCATGATATTCATTCTGAAAGTATGTCTCTTAGCGAGTCTTTCCAACTCGCTGCTTTTGTGGGAAAGTTACCACCGGCTTGGAAGGATTTCAATTTTTTTAAAAAACATAAACGCAAGGAGATGACCATGGATGAATTGATTGTAAGATTGAGAATTGAGGAAGATAACCAAAAGGCTGAAAAGAGAAATGATAAAAATCCCATTGAGTCTAAGGCTAATGTAGTTGAACAAGTGCACAAACCACATAATAAAAAGATGAAGTTTACTGGAGATGGTTCTAAACAAGGCGACAACAATGGCAATAAAAAGTTCAAAGGTAAATGCTATAACTGTGGCAAGACCGGACATCGAGCTTCTAATTGCCGCCGCCCTAAAAAGGATCGCGAAAGTACAAGCAAGAAGACCACCAATCAGGCCAATGTGATAGAATTAGATTACATCTCTGACGGGATAAGTAACATCAATCTCTCTGCTGTGGTTTCTGAGGCTAATTTGGTTGGAAATCCCAAGGAATGATGGGTTGACACTGGAGCAACTCGTTAAATTTGTGTGGACAAGAAAATGTTCACTGCCTACAATGAGGCTGCAAATGAAAAACAACTTTTCATGAGAAATTCTTCTACTTCTACTGTGGCTGGACAAAGAAATGTGATATTGAAAATGACATCAGCGAAAGAACTTACCCTCAACAATGTACTGTTTGTACCAAACATCCGAAAAAATTTAGTTTCTAGATCTTTGTTAAGTAAAAATGATTTTAGACTTGTATTTGAGTCTGATAAATTTGTATTAACAAAGAGTGGTATATATGTTGGTAAGGAATACATGAGTGATGGTCTCTTCAAGTTGAATGTAATGACGGTTATACCAAAACTTGCTATTAATGAGAATAACACATCTTTTGCTTATATTCTTGAGTCGAATTTATGGCATGGTAGATTATGACATGTAAATTTTGATACTTTGCGTAGATTAATTGGTTTGGATTATATACCAAAGTTTGAAATTGATTCTAATTACAAATGTGAGATTTGTGTAGAAGCGAAACTAACTAAGGCTCGATTTAAATCGGTTGAAAGAAAAACCGAACCTTTAGAATTAATTCATACAGATGTATGTGATCTTAAATTTGTTCAAGCTAAAAGAGGCAAAAAGTATTTCATAGCATTTATCAATGATTGCACAAGATATTGTTATGTATACTTACTTAGAAGCAAAGATGAAGCCTTAGAAATGTTTAAACTCTACAAAACTGAAGTTGAAAATCAACTTGGAAAAATCATTAAAATAGTTAGAAGTGATAAGGGTGGTGAATATGATGCACCATTAAATGAATTTTTGCACAACATGGCATTATTCACCAAACAACAGCACCCTATTCTTCACAGCAAAATGAAATTGCTGAAAGAAAGAATAGAACCCTTAAAGAAATGATAAATGCCATGTTACTAAGTTCAGGCTTATCGCAGAACTTGTGGAGGGAAGCAATATTGTCTGTTAATTATGTTTTTAACAGAATACCCTACAAGAAAACTAATAACACTCCTTATGAATTGTGAAAAAGTTAACCGCCTTCCTACAAATACTTAAAAGTATAGGGGTGTTTGGAAAAGGTAGAAGTTCCTATTCCTAAAAAGACTAAGATTGGACCGAAAACAGTAGATTGTATGTTTATTGATTATGCTCAGAATAGTAGTACATATCGGTTTCTGACTTATAAATCAGAAATACTTGATATAAATGTGAACACTATTATAAAGTCAAGGAATGCTGTGTTTTTTGAACATGTATTTCCTTACAAGAAAGGACAGGAATTAAGTTCATAGAAAAGAACTTATGATTGTCTACAAAGTCAAGAGACTAATGACAATCAAACACAAGAGACTAGTAATGGTCTTGACCAACAAGATTTAACTGATGATGAACCAAGATGAAGTAAGAGAACAAGAACATCAAAATCCTTTGGTCCAAATTTTCTGACATACTTGTTAGAAAATGAACCTCAAAGCTTTAAGGAAGCAATGAAGGGTCCTGAAGCACATTTATGAAAAGAGGCTGTTAATAATGAAATTGAATCCATTATGGAAAATCATACTTGAGAATTGGTGGATTTTCTACATGGTTCTAAACCTCTTGGATATAAATGGATATTCAAGAGAAAAAGCAGCAGTCGTTCAATAGATAAGTATAAAGCAATACTTGTAGTAAAAGGTTACAGACAAGAGGGAGGTCTTAACTATTTTGACACATTTTCCCCTATGACAAGAATAACATCCCTTCGTATGCTTATTGCTATAGCAGCGTTGTATAATTTAGAAATACATCAAATAGATGTTAAGACAGCTTTCTTAAACGGTGATCTAAATGAAGAGATCTATATGGAGCAACCCGAAGGGTTTGTAGTGCCGGGGCAAGAAAAGAAAGTTTGTCAGCTTGTAAAATCTTTTTATGGATTAAAACAAGCACCTAAGCAATGGCATGAAAAGTTTGATCATGCTATACTTACTAATGGGTTTAAGATAAACGAATGTGATAAGTGCGTCTATGTTAAAAACACTACCCAAGGATATGTCATAGTTTGTCTTTATGTGGATGACACGTTTATCATTGGAAACAGTCAAAACATGATCAAATCAACTAAGCAAATGCTGAATAGAAGATTTGATATGAAAGATATGGGGTCGTAGATATAATATTAAGAATGAAAATTACTAAAACATCTGACGGATATGCATTATCTCAATCACATTATATTGATAAAATTCTTGGTAAATTTATCAAGGATGATATGAATGTCGCTGGAACACCTATATACATTAGTCTTTATTTATCAAAGAATAAAGGTGATGCGGTGTCCCAGTTAAAATACTCCTAAATCATTGGAAGCCTAATGTACCTAATGAATTGTACTCGTCCTGATATAGTTTATGCTGTCAGTAAATTGAATAGGTACATTAGTAATCCCAGAGAAGAACATTTGAAAGAGATCATTTGGGTTCTTAGATATCTAAGATTTACTCGTGATCATGGTTTGAACTTTACTCGATATCCAGCAGTACTCGAAAGTTTTTGTGATGCCAATTGGATATCGTATACTAAAGATTCAAAATCCACTAGTGGATATGTCTTTACTCTGGAGGCGCTGTTATTTCTTAAAAATCCATGAAACAAACATGCATCGCTTGATCCACAATGGAATTTGAGTTCATTGCTTTAGACAAAGCAGGAGAAGAAGCAGAATGGCTTCGTCACTTCTTAGAAGACATTCCAATGTGGCCAAAACCTGTGCCAGCTATCTGCATTCATTATGATAGTCAATCTGCAATAGGCAGGGCACAAAATTATATGTATAATGGTAAGTCGCGATATATTCGTCGTCGGCATAAAACTGTAAGACAATTGCTCTTTAATGGAATAATCTCAATAGATTATATAAAATCTAAAGAGAATATTGTGGATCCGTTAACAAAATGTTTGACTAAAGAGCAAGTGTATAGTTCATTGAAGGGGATGAAATTAAAGCCTATTACATAAGAGTCATCATAATAGTAACACTACTTATATGACTGGAGATCTCAAGAACTAAGTTCAAAGGGCAACTAAGTTATGTGTGGTTCGCCAGAAATTACCAAGGGATTAAAATTCCCTACCCATTCCCGTGGTGAGAGTGATATCTGCAACATGTGTTGTATGCAGGGGTTTAAGGATAAACTTTGCTTTTAATGATTACTTATATTTTGATTTAGGCATAAAATCAAGACGAGTATAAGAGATACTCACAATAAGAATCAGCTATATGAATGTTGAACTGGTTCTATGAGAATGAAGAGGCTAAATTCTCTAGAAGCACTCATGAACAACCAGGAACATTCAAGGCCAAAATGAACACAACCGTGAGAACCACGATGTGTCAGAAGATATTTTGTGTGAAATCTATTGTCTTGGCTTACACAAACGGCTGAACAATTCAAGGCATTGCGTTAATTGGTTAGCTAGTAAGTCCGATAGGTTATCACTAGGGAATGTTCAAGGCCGAAAACTACCTATTCTGATGCAAGATATTTTCGATTTATACTCTTTCGACAAATTCTGCATATTGTTGCATTTCCGTTGTCATCAAATTCCATTCATGTGGGTGATTGTTAGAAATGATTTTGAAAGTTTTGGAAAAAATAGAATTTTTCCTCAACTTTGGTCAAATTTTTAGGTGGGACCCATGCGTCGAATTTCGCGGGTTTAAGTGGTAACGTGTTTTATGCTGCGTTGTGATTCACGTGGTATATTTGATTACTCAAAACCATTATCAGGTGAATGGAAAATTGAAGCCAAAGAGAGCTACATGGAAATGGTGTTTTTGGTGAAATTTCCTAAAGGTTTGGTTTAAGGCTTGTCCCACATTGATTTGGTGGACAAGTTTTGAGTGGGTTTATAAGGCATGGGATTATAACTTGGGGAGGGCCCCAAGGGGCACTCCAAGTTTGTAGAAGGGAGAGGTTATGGGCAAATTGGGCTAAACCCATTGGACCCAAAAATAAACATCTGTGGCCTTGCCGCTTGACGTGTCGGGTGGGTAGCCTGTTTGGGCACAGGTTTGGCCGCAGTGCGTGGTGTGAGGTTGGGTTGGGCTTGTCTGGCCTAATACTAATTATTTTTTGAGCCAAAAACATTTGAAATTAATTTTGTTTTTGAAATAAAATCTGTCTAGTTTTCCCACCCGAACAGATTCAATTTCTGTTTAAATTTAAAACCCAATAGGTTCTAATCTGTTTGAATTAAAATCAGATAGATTCAATATCTGTTTGAATTTCAAACCAAATAGTGCCTTAACTGTTTGATCTGTCCCGAGCAGATTCAATACATGTTTAAACAGGTTTCGTAACTGTTAAATTTAAACCAAACAGCCACCAATCATCTTAAATAAGACAAGTCCCTCATTTGTTTTCCACTCCAATTTTCGTTCTTCTTTGCTGCCTTTAATCTTTGCATTTTGCTGCATAAATTTTCGGTAAGAAAGAGTATATACACAAAGTGTGTTCGTTGTGCAAATAATTTGTAGAGCTGCAATTATTCGTTGTTGATCATTTTATTCTAGGAGATAGATGTCCGCAAATCTAAAAGAACCGTGGAAAGGACAAATCTGTCTTAAGGACACAGTGTTAAATACTGGACTTGATCAGAAAATTTGTTCATGAAATTAATCAAGTAAGTTGTTAATTTATTTTATGGTTTATTATTTATTTATATCAGATTTTGATTCTGTTTTTGTAACAAAATAAAAATCTGTTTTATTTATTTATTTTGTTTTCTAGTTTGATTTTTGTAATCAAACATTCTCCCTCCTTTCCTTTATTTCTTTTGTTTATTGTTAAGTACACAAACTTAATTTATTCGGAATACAGTGAAGATTGTCCAACACAAGTTATCAAAAAGAAGACTTAGTTGTCCACAATAAATTTGATGGGACTCAGTTGTAATCTTAATAGTAAAATAAGGCTTATTAGTAATTCTTCCCTTAATTTTTTAGCTTTTTGAGAGATATCTATGTGTTAGTATTATTAGTGTAATATTAATGTAATACAGCTGCACTATCTAGCTGTCCCACTCATGTTGTTGTATAACTAATTTTGTATCTTTATGCTTTCGGTGGGTTAGCATCCAATGTATCCTATTTACTCTCTATAAATAAGAGTGTTGTAAATCACTGAAGAGTACATCAATATATACACGATTTATTTTCTCTCTTTCTCTATACATTAATTCTAACATAGTATATTCTCTCTCTTTCTCTATACATTAAATCTAACATGGTATCAGAGCTAGGTTAAGAACCTAGTAATTCTGCTTCACCGGCGGGCGACAACCTCGCCTTGGCCGCCCGCCGGACCTCTACACATATCTTCACTCTGTTGCCACATTTCTTGTTGCCGGCAACTTTTTCTTGGTTGAACTTCCAAACAATGTACCCCGGTGGCTATACTGCAGAAGTAACGTGTCTATCTCCTAGAGCAATGGAAAAGGATGTTTATTTTACTGTGGCATGGCTGGTCAGAGGCGCCACCCCACTGGACATAGTGCCTTCACAATGGACAACAACCCACATGCCTTCTCTCTCTCTAACAATAATTTTCCACCACCCAACTTTCTTTTTATTTTATTTTATTTTCTTTTATTTTATCACACATACTTAAAAACTAACAGTCTGATCACACAACACTTCCTTTTTTTTTTTAATCACCCCATGTTCCCCACTATTCCCACATCTCGTTTTTCTTCCACCAAATACTCACCTTTCTTTTCTTTTCTTTTCTTTATTCTCTACCCACACAACACTCCACACTCTCTCTCTCTTTTGATTTCCATTACGTTATTATTTATTTATTTATTTATTTTTCTCTCTCTCTCTCTCTCTATATATATATTTTATTATCCTCTGTTCCCACACACCCCACTCAGTCAAGCACGCCCGCACCTTTCTTTTATTATTTATATATATATATATTTTATTATAATCTCTTACCCCCCCTCCCCAAAAAAAAATCCCTTCTACCACTTTTTTTTTTTAACATCTCTACTCTGTGTTGAGCTGTTTTGTTCCACTTTATCAATCCCTTTGTTTCAACCTCCAATAGGTTTCTCTCTTCATACCTATTTAAGTTTGAGGGGGGGTTATTGTAGACACCCCATTTTTGACCGTCCTCAAGACTTGGACGTCACCGTTTGAACGCTCGGTGATCATCCATGTTTGTATTCATTTTGAGTTCCTGGAGGTCCCGGCCGCGCGCCTTGCCTCAGGATCTCTTAACTGGACTGTTCTGTGCTTGGTTTTGCACCAAGAACTTGTTTGTTTTTGCACCTGAGGGTAGAGAGTAGCTTGTCAGCTATCCCTGATACCCACCGGCCGTGGCTTGAGGCCATCGGCCCTATTTTAATGCTACCGGCCATTGGTGATGGCCGGTCGGCATTTTGTGTGGTCGGCTGACCATTTATTTGGCCGATTGTCTCCTTTTTTGGCCGGTACCTCCTTTTCACCTTTTTCAAGCATGGTGCATGCCAGCTGTGCCAGCTGGAGTGTACGGACTTGTCCTCCATACACGTGTATGGAGGATTTGCCCCTTTGCACCCTTTGCACCCTTTTGCTCTAGCTTCTTAAGGAAGCTTGGACCCTCTTAGCTTCCTCAAGAAGTTTGACCCTTTGCCTTAGCTTCCCTTAGAAGCTTGCTCCCCTTGACCCTTTTACCTTAGCTTCTCCAAGAAGCTTAGGCCCTTCTCTTGCTCTATAAAATGAGACCTCTCTTCTCCTTTGAAGGGGTTGAACAAATCAGACATATACATCTGATATATCTCATATATCACTCTCTCTCTATATCTCCCTCTCTCTCTTCATTTGTGTGTGTTTGAGGGTTCAAAAGGGTGTTTTGTTCTTAGTTTTGCACTAAGGCACCTAGTATTACACCATACTTGGGTTATTGAGGTGTAAGGAGGTTGTTCTTAGAGTTTTGAGTTGGTTTTGATCAGAAGAAAGGGGCTGAACTTGCTGTTCTTCAAGTGTTCTTCAAGGGTGAGTTAGTTACTTTATTTGCCCCATTCTTGCACTAACTTTTAACCCACTTTGCATGCTGTTTTGAGCTTTGTGTATAACTAATAAAAACTCTAATTTTTCATGCTTAAGATGTTTCATTAAGGTCTCATTTGTGTTTGGGGTCGACCTCCCCCTCTTAGGCCTTGTTTGGCCCCTTTTGTGCTTTCTTTGGTTGAGCTTTGAATACTTTTGTGCATTGGCCTTCTCACCACTAAAATCCAGAAGATTTTTAGTGGTGAAGAAGAGGTTTTGAGGTCTTGCATAGGGGAGGGACACCCCTCTCCCTTTGTGTCTCATTTGTTCATGTTTTTGGCTCATAAGGGTAGCATGCATGCTTAGTTGTTCTTAGCTCCATTTCAGAGGTTTTTGGGTGTTATTTAGTCATATCATATCTCTGTCTTTGGTCGGATTTATGATTCATTACATGCATCACACACTTGCTTAGTAATCTCCTTTGTTGTCCCAACATGTGCCATGCATTTAGGCCATCATGCTTGCATACTTTAGCTTGAGTTCATGAAGCTTTTAGTTGTGTTTTGCCATGCTTAAGGTGTGTTTGTTATTGATTTGGTCATATTTGCCATGTTTGGTACAGCCACCATGCATTTTGGCTTGTGAGCCTTGAGTGTGTGAGTCATTAACATGTTTTAGTTGGGTTGTTTCAATGATTTGGAGTCATTTCCCATGCTATTTTAGTCTATAATCCATGCTTGTATGCTTGCGTTCATCATCCTTCCCATGCTTTGGAGAGGTGTCCTTTTGTACCTTAAAATGAGTCATTGTGCATGTCTCTTGGTTTGAGTCCCTTAGCTGCCATATTAGTGAGTTTTAGGGCTCCTTTTTGCTTGTTAAAACTCTATTTTTCATCACATAATCCATGTCATGTTTGGTTGTGGTGGTTGTAGTAGAATGCCCTTTTTGTGGCCTTAAATCCCCCTTTGTTTTGCATCCATTTCTTAGCATATTTTGACCACGTTCCATGCATGCTTTAGTCTTGTTTTGGAGTGCCTTAGGACTGTTTTAAGCCATTTTGGTCCTTTGGGGTTTGGTTGACATAGCTATGGTTTGGACCCCTTTATTGGCTTCAAGTTTTGGTCATTATTGCATGCCTTACTTGCATGACATGCTTGATTTGGCATCATCCTCTATGCATTTTCAGAGTTTAACATGTTGGTCTAATGTCCATGTTTATCATCTTTTGAGTGTTCTTGAAAGTTACCTTTTGTGCCTTAGTTTTAGGCCCATTGGTGTGCATGTTTGTATGAGCATTTGTCCATCATTTGCATCATCTTTGGCCACTGTTTATGGCAAGGCTGAGGTCTGCCTTTTGCGGTTTAAATCCATCATTACATGTTTTGACATGTTGCATTACTTTGGTTTCATGCTTGCATTGTCTCATCTTTACACGTTTGCATGTTGTTTAGCTAGTTGCATTCCATATCCTAGCTTGCATGATAGGTTGCATTGCATTGTATCTTGCATGTTTGGCACATTGCACTTGGCATGTTTGTTACCTTAGCCTCATATTGCATGCTTGAGACATGTTGTATACTTGAGTCACATTGCATACTTGCATTACATTTTGCTTGGTTTGGGGTGTCAAACCAAGCATGAGGAATGAGGGGCGTTCGTACTCAAAGTGACGCAACGCGCCTCAATCCTCGGTCACCGATGTCCTTGATCTCAACATGATAGGGCATGTAGCACTCACGTGTTTTGTTGCATTCATTCACATTAAAATGCATACTTGACTTCTTGGACTGTCACGCATTGAAATGCGCGATTGGTGGTCCGAAGGTCGAGTACCAAAATCCCTTGAGCCCATAGCATGATAGGGAGAGTGGCCATGCACACATTGCTTTGAAAATTCCATACCATGCGCTGTCTGTCCTCTGCTGCTGTCAAAATAGGGCTCTGTAGGAAGAAATGGCTGGCCGACCACTTTTGGTGCCGACCGACCATCAGTGTCCAGCCGGTGGTTCAATATTTGGTCAATAAGCCTATTCCCATGGCCGGTGGATTTGAATTGCGGCCGGTGATATTCCACAACATTCAGGGAGTGATTCAGAAGGATTCTGGAAACTTTCATAAATTCTAGAGGAGCAAGGTAGTGTAAACAGAGGCAACAGTGGCATGGTACCGGGTTTCCAGGCGAGGCGAGTCAAGCATGCATCATCCACGCATTCCGAGGCAGGGCTGCGGCCATTTTCTTTTTGTAATTAATGTGTTAATTAATTAGAAGTTTTGTAATATTTAATTAGCTAGAGTAGTTAGTTATTTATTCGGACTGTATAATTTATTCGAACCCTCCGAGCGAGGGCAATTGTGTAATAAGTGTGTGTGAGTGTGTGTATGCCTTCCAACCCCCCCTTCTTTCTCCCTTTTATTTACTTGCTTTTAATGGTTAGTATTAGGGCATTTTTAAATTAGCATACCTTATGCTATGCATGCGTGCATTCATTCATTTGTATTGCATGCACCGGGCTCGGCGCATCATACTAATTGCATTGTATTTCAATTCCAAGTTGAATACATGTTTTCTGTTGCATTTCATATGCCATGTTTAGAATGGCCGAGCCTATTGTAGTTGCATCTCGCATGTGTTATATTAGCCATCTTAACATGAACTAGGATCATGCATATGATTACTAACTAGTTTCTGTTTTGGCTTGGAGTACTCCGTAAGTGTTTATGCTTTAGCATCCTTGCATGTGTGTGAGTGACTGCCATGATAGCATGCTTACCATGAGGCTAAGTGCTTATGTGATATAACTGCCTGAATGCCTGTGGGTGGAGATTGGATCATCTGAATTGAAACAATTCATTGATTGCGAGTTTTAAGCCCACTAGATAGTGGCAAATCACCATATTTTCTAAGACCACTTGAGGGTGGCAAAATCCGCATGTTAACCTACTTGCGAGTAGCAAACCGCTTTAAAAAACAAACATGAAATGTTTTGTTCCAACTCAGGCGATCCAGTCTATACTTGTATGCTGTGCGCATCACATAGTAATTCTAGGCTAATAACCGGAATAAGAATGCATAATGTTTTCAAAACTAGATATCATGGTTAGTAGAGACCGATCTTTGATCGGGCGAGCAGAGGTGCTCATAGTTGACCTTCTCCAATCGTACCCAAGTTCCCGAGCCAATGCAACTTTGGTGATGACGGACACGTGGCCTTAGGCAACGAGTCAAGGTTTCCTAAATCCCCGCATAAAAAATATTTAGGTGGCGACTCTATATCTGGCAAAGCAGTCCATGTTTGGCACTTCTTTTCAAAAAAATCTGTTTTCAAAAAACGATTTGCCGGATTTAGACTCTTTGATGATTCATCGGTCTTGCATTGCATTCTGTGAGATTAGATACAGGACCGTGACATTGAGTCTTGAACTGTAGTGAGCCCCAATGAACAAAACGGGATTCCCTCCCGGGACGTTCGGGCGCGTCTACAGTTATACATATATCATAGTGAGCATGGTTACATACTATGCGAACTACCCAAGCTGGTGAGCATGGTTATACACCATGGTAACCACCCAAGCCACCCCATGGCACACTCCCTAAGTCACCCCCTTGGTGCATTTCCAAAATCTTCTATATCGGTCCGGCATGACCCCGTAAATTGTCTCGACATTAATTTCAGTTAGCCTCTACAACGATCCGGTATGACCCCGTAAACTGTCCTAACATTGATTCTGGTTAGCTTCTACATCGGTCCGGCATGACCCCGTAAACTGTCTCGACATTGATTCCGGTTAGCTTCTACATCGGTCCGGCATGACCTCGTAAACTGTCCCGACATTGATTCCGGTTAGCTGCTACAATGGTCCGACACAACCATACATTGTCTTCACCAACGGTCTGACACAACCATAAATTGTCCCGACATTGATTCCGGTTAGCTTCTACATCGGTCCGGCATGACCTCGTAAACTGTCTCGACATTGATTCCAGTTAGCTGCTACAACGGTCCGACACAACCATACAGTGTCTTCGCCAACGGTCTGACACGACCATACAATGTCTTTTATCCTATTTTATTTTATGTATTAGTTTATTTTCCTATTTTGTTGCTCTCTCCAAACTCAAGTTGGTTTGTGCCTATCCTCCTTGAGTTTAAGGGGGGCTGTTAGTATTATTAGTGTAATATTAATGTAATACAGCTGTACTATCTAGCTGTCCCACTCATGTTGTTGTATAACTAATGTTATATCTTTATGCTTTCGGTGGGTTAGCATCCAATGTATCCAATTTACTCTATAAATGAGAGTGTTGTAAATCACTGAAGAGTACATCAATATATACACGATTTATTCTCTCTCTTTCTCTATACATTAAATCTAACATGGTATCATAGTACATCAATGTATGACTTTATTATTGTTATTATTTTTTGAACTAGAAAAACCTAATGTACAGGAATCATTGAATTATGCAATGTTGCACTGGACCGACTAGTCCTTTCCAAAGAAGTGCAGAGAAGCTTCATTCTGATAAGCTTGAGTCCAACTTGGATGTAAGTTTTGACTTTTGGAATATGCATTAATGCATCCGTAGTATTTTTTTTCTTTTAACGGATAATGCATCCATAGTATATGAAAGCTAAAAGCCGAGTGCCTAGCAATGGCATATGTGGTACGACTTTCAATTAGTTAAAAATTAAAAATTAAAAATTAAAATTAAAAGTATCTCTCCATCTATTTCATAATATATATATATATATTCATTTTATTTAAGTTATTTTTATTTCAAAAGTCACAAGTAGAGGTTATACAAAATATTTTGGTACAAGTTAGTGAAATATATATGGGTAAATTATACAAATGGTCTTTATAGTTTACACTTGTTTGATTTTGTTCCTTAATTTAACAGATTGTGTCATATTAGTTCAATAAATAATGGTTGTTAGGTTTGATGAACGAAAAGTAAAAAAATATGTTAATTTGGTCCCTATAGTTTACATAATGTGTCAATTTGGTCTATATTATTTTAATTTACTCAATTTTGATAAGGATCAAATTTACACATCATGTAAACTACAAGGACCAAATTGACATATCATTTGACTTTCTGTCCATCAAACCTAATAGCCGTTATTTATTAGGCTAATATGACATAATCCGTTAAATTAAGAGACAAAATCGAACAAATTGAAACAATAGAGACAAATTTGACATATCATATAAACTATATGGACCCATTATATTATTTACGTTATATATCTATATAATAAGGGAAGAAGGTTTTTGAAAATGTATAAAATGTATGTGAGATACATTTAGGTTCAAAGGCTCAGATCAATTTTGATAAAGATCAATGGTTGAGATGACTTGCATTCCCGCCCAAACATTTGTTCCCCTCAGCCTTCCACCTACCCATGTCTCCTTCCCCATTTCCTCTTTTATCTCTCTCTCTCTCTCTCTCTCTCTCTCTCTCTCTCTCTTTCCCCCTCTGTTCTTCTTCTTGAACAGAACCTTTTCCCTCTCTCTCTATCTCTCCCCTCAAAACTTTCCTCTGTTGCTCCTATCTCTTTCATACTTTCATACGCTACTCTCTCTCCCATACCCATTGCGACCACCGACCACCTCTCCTTGCAACGACCACCGCCATTGCGAATAACGACACTGTTCACTTTTATTACCTTGAATGCGAGATAATCATAGAGTTCGTGTCTTGGCCGATCTAGATCTAAAGCTCAAGTAATTTTTCCGGTAAGAAGGTAATGATTACATTTGTCTGCATAAATCCTTACAAGATGTTAGTATATGACATTAGTGATATAGTGGAAATGTGCTCGATTTATGTTTTTCATTGTGCATTTGTTGGAAATGTGTTTTTATTTATATTTACTTTTTAGATTAATGGGCATCTTTATATTCTTTAATGTTATAAATTTTGTGTGCAACCTGTGCAACTCACGGGTAATTATGTATAATATTTGCAAACTTAAGGTTTCTCTTTTAAGCTTGGTTTGAGATGGGTTTAATGAAGTACTGGATAAGATATTGCTTAAAGATGTTTCTTAAATTTTGGTAATGACACGTTTTAGATGAACTGAGAAGGGAAGAAGAGAGAAGAAAGAGAAGTTAATAGATGAACTGAGATAACAAAGAGGAGAGAAGAGAAGAGAGAAAAAAGTTGAAGTAGAAGGAGAAGAGGGGAAGAGTAGAGGCGAATGGCAAGCGTAAATGGAGTGAGAGAATCTTCTGAGAGAGCTAGCCAAGGAAACTCAATTATTTCCAAATTATGCCAATAAGCTCCAATAATTCAATACACTCGAGCCTCATACATAGATGCCTGATTAAATTTAAACTCATAAATAAACTCAACTCTCGGTTGTTGCATCTTTCACAACCTCCATTTCTTCTTGGCTAAGAGGATCTCTTCTGGCATGTAAAGAAAGTGTTACTATTCAAACAAATCAAGATCGAACGCATAATTTATCCCATCATTTGAATGGCATCAATCTCAAAAAGCCATCATAAGAAGAAGCAACATTTTGAGGCTCAAGAACATCCTTAGTTTGATGCTCATGTTATGATAAAACCGTGAAGATTAGGAATAGGTGCTCGATTACATTGTGATAATCGATTTTGCCTTCGACAAAATGATAATCGATTCTTGTGAGGCGAGTACATTTGGTCTCATTTATCTTGCATTGCGGTATGTTATTTCTCAAGTTCCACCACATAAAGACTTTCTTTTATTTATTTTTAAAGTTTTAAAACTGTTATTTTTGTGTTAACACAATAACTAAGTTTTTTTTTGGTGTTTGTATTTCTTCTTATAAATTTGGAATTATTGCTTGATTCTCATCATTTCCTTCTTACGTGTCCTTGCAATTATAGTCGTGGACTTTCCAGAATTGTGATTGCAGAGGAGCGAGTAGAAAGACTGTATTCAAGGTTCAAATCTTTGTTGTAAATTTGGCTGGAATGCCCATAAGTACAAGATGGTCTCCTGAGGTTAGCATTTCAAGCTTATTTGATTTTTAAATTGTGCTCTTTATGCTACAAGCGAGTGGTAGCTTTGACCAGACCTATTTTTCAAACATGGATACTTCAAACATGGATATTTCTTACAAGCGAGTGGTAGATATATATATTTGTTCAAAATCTGTTGTGCATTTATAAAATTTTAATTTTTTTTTTCAAAATCTGTTCTTGAAAATTTGTTTTTCAAACATGGATACTTCTTACAAGTTAATAATTTTGTTATGAGTACAAAATATAAATTAACAATTGTGTTATGAGTACAAAATTAACAATTGTGTTATAAATTAACAGTTTGACAAAATATTAAAATTAATATACATTTTTTGTTAAATTATTTTGTTGTTCAAGTATTTTCCTGCTTTTTGGGCAAAACAAACCAGAGAATTTGTTGTTATCCCACAAACATGGATGTTCTGATATGTTTTTTTTTTTTCAAAATCTATTGTGCATTTATATATATATATATTTCTTTTAAAATCTGTTCTTCATAGATGCTTCTTACAATGTAATAATTTTCTTATGAGTACAAAATATAAATTAACAGTTTTCAAAAATATTAAATTTAATATACAATTTTTAGTTGTTCAATTTTTTTTTTCCCCCACTTTTGGGGCAAAACAACCCAGCCAATTTGTTGTTATCCCTCACACTTGGATGCTCCTAATATGTTTTTATATTTATTTTTATTTTTTAAAATATGTTGTGCATTTATAAATTTTTCTTTTTTTTTTCCCTTCAAAATCTTTTCTTCAAGCAGGACGCTTCTTACATTTTAATAATATTATTATGAGTACATTAAATAAATTACCAGTTTCCAAATAATTTTGAGGTTTACAAACACACACACCCCTGAGTACATTAAGGGTAAATTACAAACACACCCTTGAGGTTTACTCAAATTATAAATTACTCCCTGTAGTTTTAGAAATTACATTATGCCCTCCTAAGATTTCTAATTTCATAAAAAATAGGTCATTTTATTAATAAATCTTCAAGTTAATTAACAGTTTTTAATAATGTTAAAATTTTATTTTACTTAATAATTCAGATAATTTTATTATGATATAAATGAACAGTTAAAAATTTCACTTTTTCAATTAATTTTTTTAAATAAAAAATTCTGACAGGGAGGTATTTGTAATTTTCTAAACCACAGGAGACAATTTGTATTTTAAGCAAATTTCAGTAGATGTATTTGTAATTTATCCTTAAATTAATTAGTTGTTCAACTTTTTCCCACTTTTTAGGCAAAACAATTCACCTAAGTATAGCATGGCCCCGTTTCAGAGGTGTGTTGAACTTTATTTCCTCCGTGCCTTTAGGCACGGGTTACCTTAATGGATTATGAGAGAAATGTTTGCTTTGAATCTCAAACTTTTTATATTTTTTTAGTTTCAGGAGATGTGTTAAACTTTTAGTTTGCTTTATGGTATGTGAAGTTGTAATATTTTCAATTTCTTTTCAGATTTTCCCTCTATTGCTCTCCAGCCCTGTTCTTCTTCTTCCATACCCACGCTCCCGAAACTGCTGCTCTCCAAGTAAGATCACTCTTTTCATGTTATGTGGTGACTATGTACTAGATTTTATTTGTTTATAGATTGTATACATTTTATTTGGATATAGATTGTATAGATTTTTTTTTATAGATTCTATATATTTTTTACAAAGAATTTGGATATAGATTGTATAGATTTTATTTGGATATACAATGTATAGATTTTTTTATTTATATATAGATTTTTTACAAAGAATCTGGATTGTATACATTTTTTATATATATTATCTTTGTAAGTATATTTTTTACAAGATCATGTTTTTTTGATCGGCTATTAACAAGATCATGTTGGCTGCTATGATATACCTAATGGGTTCTTCTAGATTTGATTGTCCCAATATTGCATTAGTTTTGTTACTCATATTGAAATTTAGCTCATTCTGATTTCTTTTTATTTCTTCCTTTGATGTATGCATATTCATTCTTTGGTCTATGAATTGTATATTCTAACATTCGATGAAGGTTTAAGGAATGAGGGCCGGCTAATAGTCTAACATGTTCAATGAGTTATATTTATATTATGTCTGGTGTTAATTAACAGAAAATTACAAGCCATATGAAGAGAATGAATGGTATTTCCTTACACCAAGAGATCGAAAGTATAAGAATGGAAAGCGGCCAAATCGAGCTGCAGGTGATGGATACTGGAAGGTTACCGGTACTAATAAGACTGTGAGATTTATGGGTGCCGATGTTGGCTTTAGAACCGCATTAGTATTCTGAGAGGGGAGATTTCCATCTCATTGTACGGCCGAGCAAAAGTAACGCCCAGCGTTACTGATTACGCGGCGCCGAGCAGATTGGGCAAGAGCGTCAACCGAGCTGTTTGTCTTGCTCGGTTGACAAGGTCAACCGGTGACCCCTGAGGGCCGAGATAAAGGCCGCTTGTGTAGGGCGAAGTTCGCGGTGGAGATTGCAACCGGGCCGAAGGATTGACCGGGCTACGCCGAGGATGTGGCCTGGCCGGCATGCCACTAACCGTCCAGCCAAGGCCAAGCGCTTGGGCGTGACCGAGATTGGAGATGAAACGGTTGGAGGCCGGCACGCCTCACAACCGGTCAATCGCGATGAACCGGTCGAGGGTAGCTCGGCGTTTGCTATTAAGTTCTCGGCTGGTTCCAAGTGATAAGCCGGCGGTATGTAGCATGGTTGTGTGATGGCAATTTTCCACAAGTGTTTGGCCGGTCATGGTACCTCAGTCAAGGGTGCCACCTGGGCCAATGGTGTGAAGGAGAGAACATCTGCTCCATGAACGCCTCAATACCGTTGGGCAGTTCTGCATGTACTGGAAGGAGGACAAAACCTTTACACGTGTAAGGTGGTGAGAGGCGAAACCGCCACTGTCGAGGAAGGAGGCGAGAGGTAGTCGGCGCACAATCTCAGAGCTGCGTGGCCAACCTAGATATAGAGAGAAAAGGCGAACGTTACTGGTATGCGAATTCACTCTCACAAATTCTCTCTCTTCCCATTGTCTTCTTGCTCACTGAACTGACTTGAGCGTCGGAGGGTTTTTCCGGCACACCACCGCCGGGCAGCTCACCACTCTTGTGTTGCAGAGACAGACAGACGTTACGAAGCTCGGCGTTCAAGGTGAGCGGAGAGTCGTGGATATTCGCCCCGTACAATTGGCGCCGTCTGTGAATTCATTGATAATCAACCTTAGTTCTTGAGCTTGTCGGCCATTTCCATGGCCAACAACGAAGAAGTTCGGTATCCGTCGTCGATGGTGCGACTCCGGAATATGTCCGAAGGAGGAGGGCCTTCAAATGTCGACCATGGCGGGCCTAGAAACTTCATCGCGAGGCGCAGCGACAAGCGTGGGAGGAGTTCAGATCGCTCATGAGTCGAAGGCGCCGTCGCCGGGAGTCCGCGAACGCCTAGAGCACAAACTCAAGGACCAAGAAGCCCTCATTCGGAGGATGGCGGCGGAGATGGAGCTTCTGAAGCGTCAAGTGAGGGGGAAGGGTGTTGCTGGAGAGGGCAACCTCAGTGAGCGCACCCCCTCCCCTCGTTCTAGCAGTCGCCGCCGGAGGAGAGCCCATTCAATCTCAATCACCAGGAACTATGGGGTTGGAGACTCTGGCCAGCGAGAGGACAGATCTATCACGCGCGACAGCACCTATCGCCCCTCGCGCCCGTCCTCGACGTCGCGATACTCTGCCTCCTCCCGTTCCAGGGATCTCAGGGACGTGTTGGAGGAGAGAGCGCGCCGTCGGGAAGCTCAGAGGGTGCCGGCGCTCCAGAGGTTGAGCGCTCCAGTCCATTGCAGTGAAGAGGTGGCGATGCCAGCGCCCAGGTTGATAGCCAATGCTCTGATGGACAAGGAGCTGGCGAGACTTACAGCCACTCCATTGTCACCAGAGATCGAGAGCACCCCACTCCCTGCCGGATTCCACCAGCCAAAGTTCACTCTGTACGACGGCAAGACGGATCCGTACATGCATGTGAGTCATTACCGGCAAGTAATGGCGGGCCACCGACGGAACGACGCCTTGATGTGTCTCATGTTCCCAGCAAGCTTGGGAGAGTTGGGCTTGAAGTGGTTCGAGAGGCTCCCGGAGGGGAGTATCGAGGGGTGGCAGCAGCTGGCGGAAGCCTTCGTCACCAGATTCAAGACAAACACACGAACGCCGAAGGAGGTAGACCATCTCTTAGGCGTCAAGATGGAGTCGGGAAGCTCATTAAAGGCATACAACGCAAAGTATTGGGAAACCTACAACGAAATTCTCGACTGCCCTACCAACCTGGCCATCACTCAATACAAGAGAGGTCTCCCGGTCGGACATAGGCTGAGAGACTCACTCACGATGCATCAGCCGACCACCATGGAATCTTTGATGCAACGGATCAATGAACACATTCGCGTGGAAGAGGATGCCGCCTCAGCGACCGAGAAGGATAATCCGGTCGTGGGGGACAGACGACCAGCGGGGAAAGTTCATTCGGTCGGGCAGGAGGAAAACCGCCCTAGTAACCGATCGAAAGATCATCACCGAGGGACCGGCCAAAATGATAGAAACAAAGGCATTGAAGTGACCTGATGCACCATGACGCGGCGAAGATGCCAAAAGGAAACTAAAGGCACGAGCAGGATTACTACGGTCTTTAAAATCCCCATCTACCGCATTCTAAGCGAGATCCGTGGAGAGCCTTTTGTCCGTTAGCCGCTAAGTTGGGGAGTAGTCTTGGCCTTCAATCAAAGTATCATTGCACCTTCCATGAAGAACGGGGCACCGAACGAGGATTGTTTGCGCTCAAACGACATCTGGAGGAGTTGGTAGCGGCGGGACATCTTGACCAATATATTGATGGGGAGTCAAGGCGCCAACCGCCAAACCGAGCCAAACGGAATGGCCGCCTTAGAAGCGCCCAGGAGTGATCAATGTCATCCATGGCATCGTTGAACCCGAGGGTCTGCGAGCTTAGAGGATGATCAAGAAGGCCGAGCACATGAGGAAGTGCTCTCTTCAGCCATTGTGAAGAAGGGAAAACCGAAGAAAAGCGTCCTCACGTTCTCAACGAAAGATTTAGAAAGGGTTCAAATGCCGCTGCTTGATGCCTTGGTGGTGACCCTCTGGCGTCAAGGACTTTGAAATCGAAGAATTTTGATCGACCGGGGAAGTTCGGTCGAGATCATGTATTATGACGCATTTAAGCAAATGAAGTTGGAAGACAAAGACTTGGCACCTGACATCCCTTTGGTCGGCTTCAATTCACGGCCGAGTGGCGATTGGGAAGATTATTTTACGGTCAAAAGCGGTCGGTTGTAAAGCAAGTGGAGTTACGGGTGCTCAAGGTTCCGTCAACTTACAACTTGATTTTGGGCGGGTTTGGTTACGCCATGCAAGCGTCGCTTCAACCTTCCACCAAGTCATGCGTTTTCCGGCATCAAGCGGGCAAATAGAAGAAGTTTGGGGAGATCAAGTGATGGCGAAAGCGATTAGCCGTAAATAATGGCAATGAGTAGCCAAAGGGTTTGTCCGGATGATCGAGGGCTGAGGGCAAGGAGGTCCTTGAAGATGTGGGAAGAAAGGCCGAGGAAAAATCGGTTGAAGATTTGGTAGAAGTGCGCATTGATGAGAATGATACCACTAAGTTCTTCCTTTTGGGATCGTCGTTGTCGATCTTGGCCGGTCGAATATGTAAACTTTTGGTTTCCAACTTGGAGGCTTTTGCGTGGACGCCTTACGATATGCCTGGCGTCGACCCAAATTTCATTGCCACCAGTTGAATGTCTTCCCTGATGCACGGCCGGTTATTCAAAGGACACGCCGCTCTGCCTTGCACCATGCTGAGGTGGTGGCGGAAGTAAAGAACTTGTTGGAAGCTGGAGCGATAGAAGAAGTGCGATACCCCCGGTGTATTTCTAATACGGTGGTGGTTCCAAAGCAAAATGGCAAATGGCGAGTCTGCGTGGATTACAAGACTGTCAACCGCGCATGCCCAAAATATAGCTTCTCTCTCCCTCGAATCGACCTGTCGGTGGACTTAACCGCTGGCCATCAGAGGTTTAGCTTCTGGGATGCGTATCGCGGATATCATGAAATAGCCATGTCCAAGACAGAAAGGGAGATCACTTCCTTCACCACCCCCAGAGGCTTATACTGCTACAAGGTCATGCCATTCGGACTGAAGAACGCCAGGGCAACCTTCCAGCGGATGGTGACAAAAATGTTCGCTCCTCTTTTGGGCCGCACTATGGAAGCCTATATAGACGACATGGTGGTGAAGAGTAAAGAGAAGCCTCAACATCTTGCCGACCTAGCAGAAATGTTCGCCATACTCAAGCGCCACAAGCTCACTGAATGCCTCCAAGTCGCCTTTGGGGTTGGCCTGGAAAATTCTTGGGTTTCTGGTCACAAACCGGGAATTGAGGCCGACCATCATAAATCAAAGCCATACAAGAATTGGGCGCCCTAACTCTCTGAAGGGCGTGCAACATCTTCTTGGGATGGCGGCCATGTTGAATAGATTCATCAGCCGGTCTTCGGATCGTTGCAGGCCCTTCTTCAAGACCTTGAAGTCCAAATTCTTCTGGGATGATGAGTGCGACCGTGCGCTGGCCGACTTGAAGGTTTATCTTTCCTCGGCGCCTATTCTGGTCACTCCTCAGCCGGGTGAAGAGTTGTTCATTTATTTGGCTGTTTCTCAACACGCGGTGAGCGTGGTATTGGTTCGTGCTGAGGGCATCCAGCACCTACCGATCTTTTATGTTAGCAAGACCCTGCTTCCAGCTGAGACGAGGTACCTCCCCTTGGAGAAGTTGGCGTTGGCCCTGATGATGGCGTCAAGAAAGCTGGCACATTATTTCCACGCCCATACAATAGTTGTGTTGACCGAGTTTCCGCTTAAGGTGCTTTTCGAGAAGGCAGACTTCACGGGGAGAATCCTGAAGTGGGCCGTGGAATTGGGGCAGTATGACATCAAGTTCAGACCGCGCACCGCGATTAAGGCACAAGCACTCGCAGATTTTGTGGCGGAATTTGCCGAGAACACACCTGTTTGCGGTTGATTTGGTTGATCTTGGTTTAGCACAACCCATGGTTTTGGCAACAAGTGTTAGCTTCGCCTCGAGCGAGAAAGAATACAACCGGTCAACCTAAGGTCGACGGTTCGATGGCGGCGAGACCAACGAGGATAAGGTAAGAGGGCAGATTGAACCAACGAGGACTTGGATTTAAGAAGTTCTCGAATCCCTCCGATTCTTTGGAAATTTGTTCATTGGCGAAATGTGGAAGCTCTTCGTTGATGGGGCCTCCAAGAGACATGGGGCGGGCTAGGAATTGTGCTAGCCTCACCGGATGGGCTCGTCATAGAGCAAGCAATTACGCTTCGGCTTCCAACAATGAAGCGGAGTATGAGGCTCTCTCCTTGAATTTGAGAAGTGCATTGAGAATGAAGGTCACAGCTCTTATGGTGTTCGGCGACTCCAAGCTAGTGGTCAATCAAGTCTCGAGGAGTATGAGGCCAAGGATGAAAGAATGGCCAAGTATCAAGCGTTGGTCCGAGAAGAGATCAAGAAGTTCTCTGCGATAAGGGTCGAACAGATCAACCGAGAAGAAAACAGCACGGCCGATGAATTGGCTGGTCTCGCTTCCACTCAGACAACCTTTCCCAATCCCTTGATGATTGAATTCTTACCTCGGCCAAGCATTGAGGAAGTAGAGGCGGCTGAGGTACTCTGCACCGACTTGGGACCTTCCTGGATGGACCCCATCATCGCCTTTTTGAAAGACCGAACTTTGCCAGAAGAAAAGAAGGCGGCCCACAAGATCCGGGCAAAGTCAGAGCGGTTTTGGCTCTCACCTTCCGGCGCCTTGTACAAAAAATCTTTCACGGGGCCATATTTAAAGTGTGTCCACCCCTCTAAGGTGGAAGCCTTCCTCTATGAAATTCATGAGGGCATCTGCGGCAGCCATACTGGGGGCAGATCTTTAGCATACCGAGCAATCTCGCAGGGCTATTGGTGGCCATGCATGCGGTGACCTTGAAATATGTTCGCAGGTGTGAGAAATGTCAGAAATTTGCTCACCAGATCCACCAGCCAGCGAGAGAGTTGCTCTCTCTCACAAGTCCTTGGCCGTTCGCGCTTTGGGGATTGGATATTGTTGGACCGCTCCCAGTTGCACCGGGCAATCGCAAGTTTTTCATTGCCGCCACTGACTATTTCACCAAGTGGGTGGAGGCAGAGCCACTAGCAACTATCAAGGAGAAGGATGTGAAGAAATTTATGCGGAAGAATGTGATCACTTCGCTTTGGTATTCCCGAGGCCTTAATCTCGAACAATGGTACTCAATTCGATGGGAAACTCTTTGCGGGTTTTGCGAAGAGTTGAAGATTGAATTCTACAATTCAACGCCGACCTATCGATCAAATGGTCAGCGAGGCCTCCAACAAGACCATCTGGGCGGCTTGAAGAAAGCGGCTTGAGAAAGCTAAGGGTAAGTGGGTTGAAGAGCTCCCTAATGTGTTATGGGCATACCGCACTACAAGAGACGATCGGCCAGGAAACACCGTTCGCTCTAGCCTATGGCATGGAGGCTGTCATCCCACTGGAAATTGGCATGCCAACCATCCGCTCGGAGAGTTTCTAGCCAGACTCGAACAATGAAGTTGTGGCATTGGAGTTAGATCTTGCTGAAGAAAGAAGAGAGCGTGCACTAATCCACCTGGCGGCTTATCAGCAGGAACTCTCTAAAAAATACAATAAGACAGTGCATCCCAGGCTGTTCAAAATTGGGGATTGGGTCCTGAGGAAGGTGCTTGGTAACACGGTGGTCCCTGGCGAAGGAAAACTTGGTGCAAACTGGGAAGGACCATACAAGGTGGTTGGCCTAGCTGGCAAGGGGGCATACCATCTAGAAGATTTGGACGGCAAGGCTGTCCCCCGACCTTGGAACGCTGCCAACCTTAAGGTCTTTTACTTTTAAGATGTAATTTGCTCTTGTTAAGCTACTTGCTCTTGTTTAGATTTTTTAGACCTTTAGCCTTTCGGCACTACCTGTAAAAAGATAGCATCGCCTTTGCAATGTTTATGTAATGAAAGCTAGTCCTATTGTTGTTGCTGTATTGCATTGTTTTTTGTATTACATCTTTGTACCTGAAGAGAACCGGGCTGTTTTCCTCGGAATGGGAAGCGATCACAGCAAAGCACTTGCGCATGGAACAATCGCATTCAAGCCGAGCTGGTTTGTTTCGCCGGTGGGAATGTTGGCGGCATGACCAACTTTGGCTGAAACATTGGTGAATTGCCCAATGTCGTGGCCGGATTTTGCTCGACCAACGAGTATATTGGTGAATTGCCCAATATGGGAAGCGAAGTGATTTTGCTCGGAAATGGCAACGTTGATGTCTTTTCCGCAATTGCAAGGCCGAAATGAATTTGCTCGGCGAAAAAAGTAATGGCAAATCGAACAAAGCGCAAAATGGCGAGTTTTTGCTCGGCGGATAATCATTACCCGACAAAGTGGGGCGGCGGATTTTGCTCGGCCAAATCCTAAATGTCATCCTATTTGGAAATAAAAGGATTGCGAGTTACGTGAAGACATATTGTTTGCGCGGTTTAGCCGATCAAAAAGTTGAAACAAAATTTGGCAGAGGAAATTCAAACATACAAAAGCCGATCAAGAACAACAGTTGTGCGGGCAAAAAGTTCATATTTCATTGATAGGGAATTTAATACATGGAGGGGCCTTGCCCGGTTACATAGCAAAAAAGAAAGGAAAACAAGAAATAAAAAAGTACAAAGAAAGGTGAAAGGAGCCATCTTCAGTCCAGGCCAAGGTCTTGGTCGGCCTCCTCCGTCAGCTCGGCGCTCGGCAGGGTTTGCTCGGGCAGGATGTCCTCGGCATCGTCGTGCCTTCCACCGAGACGACCTCCCGATCAATCACTTCATCCTCAGCATTGTGGGATGCTTCGGGTGGAGTTTGCTCGGCTTCTTTCTCGGCGGCGGCTTCTTCCTCTGCCTCTTTCCTCGCCTCCGCTATCAGACGGTTCTGCTCGGCTTGGGAGTAGGCTAGCATGTAGACCGGGATATAAGCAGAGGGGGGATTGATGAACATCTCCGAATCCTGGCCAAGGCCAACTTTTTCCTGGCGGCTTTCGGCCGAAAAAAAATGTCATAATGCTTGACTTAAGCGCTCATAAGTCTTCTCCCCCTGCTTATACCCACGGTCCTCCGCCTCATCGACCGCCTTGTCCATGGCTTCCTTGTTGGCGTCCCTCAGCTTTCGGAGCTCGGCAAGGTACCAAGCTTTCGCCTTCTTCTCGGCCTTCTTCTTCTCCTCGTCTGCCCGGTCAAGCTTCTGGCGCAGTTCGTCCCGCTCGCCTATGGCGACCATCTGCTCGGCCTTGAGGCTGTCTACCTCGGCCTTGAACACCTTGTTTTCGGTGATGGCATCACGGAGGCTTTGACGAAGAGAAGCCATCCGCTCGTGTGCAAGGTAGTTCTTTTGTGCGGCCTGCAAACAGAACAGATTATTAGTATCTAAAAGCCGAGTAGAAAAACCGAACAGAAAGTTCAAGAAAAAATGTTGAATTTACCAGCACGATGGATTCTGCCGCTGAGCGGAGGACCTTCAGGTCGGTTAGCTCCTCATGCTTCTTCATGTCACCGGGCAGGATCAATCCCCTGGTCAAGTTGAAACCGAGCGAGATATCCTTGTCCTCGGCGACAGAATCTGCGGCGGAGACTGCTCGGCCCTTGTAGGTGAACTCTGGCGCCCAGACCGGGGGGGCAGCAGGGGCCTTGCCTTTGGTTTTGCGGGCAAGTTGTTGCTCGGTCTGGTCGCCGAGCTCGGTAGAGGCCATTTCGGTGGAATCCTCATCCACAAGGCTCTGACCGGCGGCCTCCCTCCTCTACTTCTTCTTGGGTCGGCCAGCCGGTCGTTCGCTGGCCAGGGCGAGCACCGCCCCTTCTTCTTGTCCGGCTGGAGTTGAAGATCCTCCCCCGGTCGCTTCTGGTATTTGGGACTCGCCTTCGTCCCCGGTTATCATAGACTTAATGGCTCTGATTTTGGCCATTTCTTGCTCGGCGGTAGTTGGGACGAGTCTGACCGGCGGCAAGGTGGGATCTGGTTCGGGGGTTGGCTCGCGCAGGAAGTCGGTGACCCTGCCTTTGCGCGGTGCTTGGTAGTTGTACGTTTGCTCGAAACCGAGCAAGTCTGGTGATTCCCTCTCTTCTGCGGGTATGCGCAGCAACACTCTGATTGCCTCTTGGTTTGGTCGGTTGTAACGCGCGGCCAAATTCTTATCTGCAAAAAGAGACAAGTGTTAGACCGGTGCAATGAAGAACAATGAAGAAAAGAAAGATAATGGTACGGTCAGCCGGGCTCCTTACCAGCACTACCGAAGTGTTTCCTAATTTGCCAGCCCGGTATGGGTGCCTCTAGGTCTTCATAGCGACCAGACACCCACAGGAAATCATCATCATTGGACTCTTTGTCCGGGTTGCCTTCAATGAGTTTTGCTCGGCCCTTCTTGACTTTAAGGTACCAGCAAAACCCACCTTTATTTCGGCTGAGGCTGTATTGATGAAAAATTTCCGCGAGGCCGAGATCGAGACCGTGCCGTCGGTTCAGCTCGGCGACGCCGTTTATTATTTTATAGGTGTTGTTGGAAACCTGGGTTGGGCAAAGCCCTGTCTGCCTCAAAAATTCGCAGATCAGGGGTTGGACCGGGAAGCGAAGTCCGCCCTCTATTATTGATACCACGGTGAAGGGGCACCGTTCTAGATCGCCCATGGAGTTTCTCCTTCTTCTCGAGCTCTAAGACTACGTCTTGAGGATGTTGAATTCTTCTCGAAATTCGCCATTGCCATTGCGAGCTAACCCTAAATCGGTATTTTCCCATCTATCTCGGCTATATTTACTCTCACGGTATCTCGGTCAAAATTTTGTAGTGGTTGCTCGGACTTTGAGCTCCTAACGATGATCTTTGGAATGGTCGGTCCTACTTGTTACGCATGTTGAAAAAAGATATCCAAGGGTTAGCACGGCATATATTGCTCGGCCCTCAATGGAAATAGCTCTAGAAGGTTCTAGTTGTTTGGCCTCCTTCCTCGGCCCATCGGATGGTGATTTAGCCTTCCTCTTTTGATCTTTGGTTCCTACTCGGTCTAGGAGTTTTGATCGGTTGGATTCTAATGGAGGTTTTTGCTCGGTCGAGCCGGATCAAGGAATTGGCCGATTTGGTCTTTAGCGGGTAAACCTATCGGCCGATCTATGGTGCATCTGACTCGGTTGTGACCACGTGCAAAGTCACAAAACTTTTTTTGCTCGGTTTAAACCCTCCCATCGGATCTAAATGAGCGTTTTGCTCGGTTACCTTGATTTTCATCGTGTTCATAGTGTTCTTCCTAAGTTCATGGCCTATTCAATCAACCTATGGAAAAACGGGGGCACGAGGGCCCCCTCTTCTCTCTGTTTCCATTCTCCTAGGGTGTGAAACGCTAAAGCAAGGAAAAAAGCCACAAAACCAACACGCAAAAACAATGGTGCATTGAACAAAAACGAAGAACAAGCTTAAGAACGGGAGTAAAAATGCATGAGGGAGGAAGAAGAGCTTACCAGAAATAGAAGGTAGACCTCGAAGGCTTGACTGCAACGAACACAGGGGCAGGGAAGGGGCAACAGCAACAATGGCAAAGTTGCAGTGCTAGGGTTTTTTGGGCTCGAATGGAAGATGGAAAGTGAAATGGTTAAACCCTTCATTTGGGGTTTAATGATGGAGGGAAGAGCCCAAACGGCGCAGCCGTTTGAAATTCGAGAAGGGAAGCAGTTGGTCGCCACGACCCAATAAGGCGATGACACGTGTAATCTTGGCGGTATTTGTCAGTACGGTTGTACGACTTTTGATGGGACTGCTGTGATCATCGCCGGCCAATTGGGATTGCTCGGCGGCAAAAGTGTTCCCAGCTCAATCATTGCTCGGCGGCGAAAGTGTTCCCAGTTCAATCATTGCACGGCGGCAAAAGCTGCATACGATAGCTCGGCCTGGCGAGGAGCTACTCGATCATAGCTCGGTCATAAGGTAAACCCAATCACGATGGCTCGGATGGGTTTAAGGGGCAATTGAGAGGGGAGCAGGGGTAGTGCGCGCACAATCTCAGAGCTGCGTGGCCAACCTAGATATAGAGAGAAAAGGCGAACGTTACTGGTATGCGAATTCACTCTCACAAATTCTCTCTCTTCCCATTGTCTTCTTGCTCACTGAACTGACTTGAGCGTCGGAGGGTTTTTCCGGCACACCACCGCCGGGCAGCTCACCACTCTTGTGTTGCAGAGACAGACGCCGTTACCAGAAGCTCGACGTTCAAGGTGTACGGAGAGTCGTGGATATTTCGCCCCCGTACATATTCTACAAAGGAATTCCTCCCAAAGGCGAAAAAACCAACTGGATTATGCATGAATATCGATTACCAAACAATAATCCTAAGGCTCCAACTGTTGGAAATGAAATGAGGGCAGGTTACCTGATATGGGTTTGTAGAGTCGTACCTTAAGTTGGTGAGATACATGACCTGTGAAATTTTGACAGTACCATATGAAATTGATGTCTGTGGTGGTGACCATTGTTTTTTATTGGGGTTAGAGAAATAGACGTTTTGATGCCCATTTGTGAGGAAAATGAGGAGTAGTGGTAGATGAAGAAAAGAGATGGGGGTAGTGATGGATCATGGTAAGGGTAGCAAATGACTGTTAACACCAAAATAAAGGGAAAAAAATTGTTAGACTGTTTAAATGGCCTATAGAAATGAATGGTTAGAATTAAAATAATTTCAAGTTATGATTGATTTGTTACCGAGGTCAAGATTTTGAAGTTTTTTTTTTCTTTTTTAAATTCCCCAAAAATCAATATATGAAACCATGAATTACTTGACATATTTGTCTTTTATCCTAGGTATGCATACAATTATAAGGGTAGGCTCTAAATGCAATTAAAATTTTAGAATGCATTTAAATCCTCCCAACTACAGTCATATGCCACAAATATAAATAATGTCATAGATGGATGAAGAGTTACAGTACAATGTAACCAACTCCTTGCCAATTTACTGTAACTGACTCCTTGCCAATTCAAGTCAACAACAAGCACGAAGGCAGTGTAATTCTATGAACACAAAAAGTTAAAACATTTTTTTAACTACCTAATAAAATGAAAGGAAAATTCTACTTACACAAAGTTTTAGCTCACTATACCTGTTATTATAATATTTTTATTCTTTTATAGGATTACTATTAAGAACTAAAAAACCTTATTGTTTTTCTTTGATTAACCTCTGATCATTTTTTGTAAAGGTTTTATCTGATTGGAATTTGGATTTGAATTCATCTGCAATCTGTGATTTTGTTGGTCAAAGTGGCGTTCTTGAATTTATTTATTTATTTAATTTTGTTGTTTTGATTATCAATTTTATTCACTTTATAGTTTCTTACATTGGTTTGACATCGATTACTGATTGACACGATTAGGGTTTTGCTACCTTTGTTGAGATATGTTCTTCCATTTTTTTTTTTTGATAAGGAATTGATTTTTGAAGATTTTGTAAGCTGCTTAGTTTTAGTTAAATGTGAATTGGGATTTGTGAATTGGGATTTTTGAGATGAACAGTAATTGTGGATTTGTTGAATAATGTAATATGGGTATTGAAATGATATATTTATTGTAAGATCTTTAGCTTATATACATTCATCTTTGCCTTGCAGCCGAGATTTTTTGCAGCTACAGGTTCAAACAGGGGCCTCCGATTCCTCTAGACAATCACAAATTTATTGTGTATGATCTTTCCATTTTACTTTTTGTTTGAACCCTTTACTAATTTACCTAATTTATATATTTGCAATTTGTTCTTCAAGACTCAATCTTTTGTTTGTAAAGGTTTTATCTGATCGGAATTTGGATTTGAATTCATCTACAATCTATGATTTTGTCGGTCAAAGTGGCGTTCTTGAATTTATATATTTGGAAATCTGTATTGGGAAGATGATTGTCCTTTTTCATATTATTAGCCTGTAGTTTTTTATAAGAAAAATAACATTGATTTGAGTTCATTTTGCAAAGCAATAAAAGTAACATTGTTTGTCGTAATTTCTACTGTAGAAACTGTGATTTATGTGTGTGCGCGCCGCGCACGTTTGAGATGTTCCTATCTGTTCAAACATCTTTGTATGTTGGATAAGGTTGCAGTTTTTATTATATTCCAGGTTATCTACTTCCTTTTACCTTTTTATATAGTGGTAATCATCTCTTTACTTATAGGCTTTTATTTTTATTTTTCTTCTTCTTCTTTTATTTCAATTTTTATTTTTTATTTTTTATATTAAAAAAAAATGGGATTCGTGCATTTTAATCTTAATATTATTTAAAGTTTGGTAGGCTTATATGCCACCAAACTGGGTTCCATTTTTTTTAAAATTTTTTTTGCTGGGTTTGGATCTGGATCAACATTCTTTATTTGTTTTTAGATTTTTAAATTGAATGTCTAAATCTAGGGAATCACTATCCTCAATTGGGATAGTAATCTTATTAAATATGTTATCATACACTTGAGCCACACCAAATCACAGAAATATCCACGAATCCCATTTTGATTTATGGGTGGAAAATTGGTGGGTTTGGCGTTTTCAACCCATAAATCGCAATATCGGCCCGAAATGGAGTACTTGGGTTATGTGTAGAATTGTGGATACTTTTTGGTGTGCATTTTAGTTTTAATTTTTTTTTTTAAAATTGTAGAGCACTAGCTGGTGTGCATTGTTTGATATTTAATTTTTTTTATATTTGATTTGTTTGGAATTGTATAGTCTGTTAAATATATTTTTATAACTGCATTTTAATCTTAATATTATTTATACCGTGCCTTTAGACACGGACATACGCTAGTATATATATATATATATAGAGAGAGAGAGAGAGAGAGAGAGGGGTTCATAATCTGTGCCGAACAACCAGAAAGTCGTTCATATTTTGGCGTGTTATATTTTATTTACTACTCAATATTTTGTGCCATAGCCTAATGTTTTGTTCAAAATGGTCACAAAATTGGGTAATCAAATATCTATAAAAAATTATTTTAAAAAATTAAATAAATAAAACATCAATAAAGAGTTAAATAAAATAATTTTATTTTTAAATTGAGACATTTAAATTTTATTGAATTTTACTAAATATAATACATAATTAAATAATAGAAGGTCAAAATGATCACTTTACCGCCTAATCTCAACAGTAATTTGTCCTCCCAAAACTGTCCCACACACCCCCTAGGATAGTATAATCCCCCATATGGGGGATAAAGAGTCTGGCCGGACTCAATGTCCGGCAGACTAAAAAAAAAACAAACGATGGACTACTCAATTCTTCGAATAAACAATTCGAATAATAAATAGTCTCCTTAATCCCCCCAATCAAATACATCCATTATTCCTTCCAAGAATTGGAAAATTTCATTTCCACCGTTGCTACCACCACCACTGCCACCGCCACTGCCGCCACTTCCACCCAACAATCCCTGAATCAACTGCTGCCCTGCTGACTCAGAACCACCACGAATAAAACTCTGAATAGCCTGGTTGGTCAAATCATTGTTCTGCCTATTCACAACTGGTGCAACAGATCCATAAGGGTTCCCAACATTCACAAAATTGTTTTGTGGGTAGTTCTGCAAAGGCGGTGTCACCGCGTACTGGGGCCTGAAAGCCTGAAACTGAGGTCCAACTCTTGATGCTGTTGTTTGAAACTGTTGCATCTGAATTGGTTGCATTGGAGGAGCTTGAACTTGAACCCGAACAGGAACGGTTGATCCTTGTTGATACTGTAGCATCTGAAATGGTCGAGCTTGAGCTGGAACAGTTGGTCTTGTTGTTGCACAAATCAAATGAGCATCAAACTCACACAAGTTACACCTGTAGAGCCAGTGGTTTGACCCAATGTTCTTGCAAATATCACAAGAAAAGCTTTGATTATGATAAGGAGGTGAGAAGGTGAGGTTGAGCTGATGATGATGAGATTGATGAGTGGTTGACAATGGCATTAAAGCACATAGAACATGGAGATCAATGCTACAAGCTTTGCAATGGTAGGAAAATCCATTGCCTTGTTTTCCACAAGCATCACAGCCGAAGATGCCTTCTGGGTAAATGGGAGTTGGGAGGAGAGAGAAAACATGGTTTTCGTCAAATGGGTGTTTGATTTGCTGAGGCATTTGTGAGCAGTTGACATGGAGGTAGTAGTTACATAATTGGCAAGTGTAGATCAATCCAGAAACTGTGAGCTTGCAGCATGAACATAAAGCTAGGTTTAGGGTTTGTTGGGGTTGATGATTGGAGAGGTGCAAGGGGTGGGGATGGCTGAAATGTTGAACTGTATGTTCTGGTTGGGAACTCATCTTCCCCATCTATCTCTCTCTCTCTCTCTCTAGCAGAATAATAAGTTAGTGCAAAAGATCAGAATATCTTATGCAATCACAGCCAAGAGTATTGACTTTAACAAGCCAAGTCAACAATGATGTGATATCTAATGAGTTAAAATGAGAGTTTAATTTTTTTTTTTTCTTCTTTGAATTAGCACTTATGATCTTTTGTAATAAATGTGATTTAAGAATTGAAAACATAATTATTAAGTGATTTAAGAATGATTTTTAATTCTACAATAATTGAATTTTGAACTATTAAACTAGTATTATAAAGTCGTTAGTATTGTAAAAAGATAATTATTACAGAGATGCTAATTTAGTGGAATTTGTGGAAAAAGTCAAACTAATTAACGCGTTGTTATTCTCATATTGGTACGATGGCAGACTGACTACATATCGTGTCTAATGGGGCAATGGCCCATCTCTTTATTGCGGTCTTGCTCATTTCCAGCTGCATTTATAGAATATTGTTATATTCAGAAGGAGTTTTTGAAGGTGTAACCCACAGAAAGTGGTTGTCTTGTGTGCTAAAAGTGTAAAGTAGTGATAAGTAAGTGGTAAAGTGTAGTGTAAGGTGTAAATGTGTGTGTAAGTTGCAACATGTGTGCTACACAAAACAAAAGTGTAGTGGTGTAAGGTATAAAAGGTGTAAGTATAAGGTGTAAGTGTAAAGAATAAGGTGTAAGGTGTAAGTTGCACACCATAACCAAACCCTATTCAAATATACATATTTTGACATTAGATTCTCTACGGGTGGATATTTTAATTGGATTGTCCACTCGGGCTCATTGTGAGCCCATTTCAACCTTATCTCGATAATTTAAATTATTTATTTTATAATTTTTTTTTGAGAGGATTATGTATATAAAAGATCAGATTAATCAATGTCAGGAGCTACTCGATTAAATCCATTTGTATAAAAAATGATTAATAGACTATTTTAAAAATTATGTTGTCCGTTAATTATTTTTCAGACAAATGTAATATGATCAAATGGATTTTAACGTTCGTTTGACTTGATTTCTAGTGTGTATGATATTTTCAGAAGACCCAACAAAATGAGCTATTTAAATAATTAAAACAGGCCTAAAATTGGCCCACAATGGGCCAACCTGGACCATATCCAGTCTTTTTTTTTTTTATTATCAAATATAATATATTTTCAATCATTTACATTCAATAATTATAAGTGTGTCACAAAAATATGATAATTGTAACATTATTGTTCATTGTTCAGCATATATTATACCTATGAGGATTATATTAGAGAGGTGATTTTCTCTAGTCTAGATCTGAATTAGAGAGGCATTGTTTGGACCGTAAGACTTATTTCGTTTCGATTATCCTAAACGTCAATTTTTAGGACTCTTTGTCTATATCATCTACACAAAAATTAGGTTTATCCAATAATTACAATATATTTATTTTATCGCATTTGCCTTAAAAAATGAATAATCTATTTTCGAAAACACGCTTACTATTCATTTTTTTGGAGACAAATATGATAAAATAAATATGTTACAATTACTGGATCGATCTAATTTTGTGTGTGGATGATATACACGAAAAAATCCTAAAAAATGAATGATTTGAATCATTCAATTGGGTTGATGGTAGGCCTCACAGATCCAAATGGTGCGTCCAATCCAAATTTGGACTATATTGGATTGGACTGGAGAAAATCCTCTCCTAATGTTTTACATGATTCCATATGAATTTAGATCGTCTGAAAAGATGAAATGAAAATTTCCATTTCATAATCAAAGATTGTGAAAGATAGACATTACAAATCTATATTACAAATTTAAAAACTATTTAGACAAGTTTTAAAACTTAAAATGACGTGATAGATGTAAACCATTGAGTTTAGATTTTGATGGTGTATCACGTGAAATAAAATGAACATATTCATTTTATTTATAAATTAAAGAAGATCAAAATCCTTAACTACATAACCCACACTGTGAAATAAATTAATTCATCAAATGATGTTATTATATAAGATGCCAAAATGGAGAATGACTTCTCTCTATATCATTTTATCTTTCATATTTCTTTATGCTTTATGTTATGGGTTCCTTTTTAAGTTTATTAGATGATCTAAATTATTCATCTTATAAAATTTGTAGAAATTTTGCAAAAAAATTAATTTCATCGGATATCGATGAACAGATAAATAAATCACATTTTATTTAACAAAATGAATAGTTTAAATTTAAACTTGCAGTTACCATCCATCTTATCCATTTTAAATAATTTGAATTATCAATGTGAGTTTAAAATAAAACTTACAAAATAGAGTACCAAAGAATATGAAAAATAATAACCTGCACTATAACCATTTTCAATGAAATGTGGAATCATGATACCCAAGTGTGACCAAAATTAGTGGTCATCTCATGGAGTTTGGATCTGCAAGTGGGAAATGATAGCAGGAAAAATGGACTAGGTAGGTTCCACTAGTTGTCAATGGATGGAAACTTTGTCGGATGACATTTATGTTTAAAAAACTACTACTTTAATACTACTTGTATATGTCTCTATAATTGCATAAAATTATTATTACAATGAGGCATTGAAATGTTCAAATTGAACTAATGTCAAGTGTGCAGGCGCACGGAACCAAGACATGAATATTTAATTTATTTGTCAACTGATATAAGCTACCATATTTCAATTAAAAAAAGGACATGAACTAAGATGTAACTATAAATTAATAGATAGGAAGGTAAAATTAGTATCTATCAAACCTAAAATCTATATATTAGTTGATTTTTTCAACTCCATAATTTATCAAAATGAAATTCTGACGCCTTCTACTCAATTAACATAAAGAAAATTTAAAAAGAACAGTTGTAGATTGATGATAGTGATGGATCCTACTCTTTCTTTCTTTCATTCATTTTTTTTTTTTTTTTTGGGTTTATAAACTAAGGTCAGTCTTCTATTGGAAATATCCCTTTTAAGTGAGGTGAGTTGTATTTTCA
The DNA here is from genome assembly GCA_025200525.1 of Camellia lanceoleosa. Classification (NCBI taxonomy): domain Eukaryota; kingdom Viridiplantae; phylum Streptophyta; class Magnoliopsida; order Ericales; family Theaceae; genus Camellia; species Camellia lanceoleosa. The sequence goes on along the minus strand of CM045760.1, from coordinate 74,974,519 downwards.
ACTTTTTTTTTCTTAATTAAAAGTTGGGCATCTCTATTCTAATCTAAAAGTTAGATATTTTTCTTAAACTCTATAATGTGGTAATTAATTAAAATATTTAAGGTAATTCTTGTTAAAAAATAATGGGTTTTCGACAATTTTAATTCGAAATTAAAGTGGGACCCAATCGTCGGTTGAGATAGATCTAAGTAGTTTTGTATTCTCTTAAGTGAGAAGATTGTAATACAAAAATAATGAGCTGAAGCTATTGAGTTATGAATGAGAATTGTCTCATAAAGTGGGCATTAATAAAATTAGATTTAGATTTAGACTTGGCCTAGGCTTATGCATGGACGAGATTGTGCTATGTTGGATTGAGCTTGTCTTGTGCATATATTTTAGGCTGGGTTTGGATCGGGTTGTGACCTAGTATCTGTATTCATTTTGCGACCCGTTTAGTTGGATTATTCTCTCTCTCTCTCTCTCTCTCTCTCTCATATTCTCTCTAATTATTAGCTAATCATTTTTTTTTACATAACACTAGATCTAGAAAATGAATTTAATAAGTTGATTTGTATATCAATTTTATTTGAAATTTCTTTTTTTAAAAGAGAAAGAGATGACTGGGCAATCAGATCAAAGAACTTCTGAATACAACCTAATTGTTTCGAGTGAATTATCTTGAAGTTGGATTTCGAGAAAGCTTATGATTCGGTAAGTTGGGATTTTTTGCTATCTATGTTGGGGAGTTTTGGTTTTGGGGCAAGGTGGATTAGGTGGATGAAAACTTGTGTTACAACAACTATGGTGTCTATATTAGTTAATGGTTCACCATCGGAGGAGTTTCAACCACAAAAGGGATTAAGGCAAGGTGACCTTCTATCTCCCTTTTTGTTCATTATAGCAGCTGAAGGCCTTAATCTTTCGAGTTTGGTTCCTCACCAATCTCTTGGGGTTGAGCTTGCAGATGATTGGGCTACCTTCTCGGTGCCAACCTAGTTGGGATTGGGTTAGGTCGCTATGATGCTTGATGCTCCCCCTCTCTTTTTTGATGTAAATTCATATCTTGTATGATTTTTCATCAATAAAGGTTCTTTTGCTGATAAAAAAAAAAAAAAAAAAAATCCTAATTGTTTTTCTGCACAATCACTTTTATGCATTGAGATTTTCGTATAGCTTAATAAAAAAAAATTTGTACAATAAATGTATAAATATTTTTTAAATGTATTTAACATGCATCTCAGCCTTTTGTTATACCAACACACACCCAAATTCTCATGGTGGAAAATAGTCAAGTGAGACGTATTCATTAACGCCCTGTCTGTTTCCGTGGAATTTTTTTTTTAATATTTATTTGGTTGTATTTTTTAAATTAATATATTAATGGTTCTATTAGTAGTGGTGATAGTAGTAATAGCGGTAGGAGAGTGGAGGTGGACGTGTTGAGGTGGTGGTGGTGGTGGCCAGTTACAAAATCGGTAATTCAGCAAAGCAGCGTACAAAATAATAACTACATTGAACTTTTTTTTTTTCATAATAAACTACATTGAAATATATAACTAAACTAAAATATTATGAGTCCATTTGGATAAATGTAAATTTCAAATTAAGTGATTTGATGTTGAATTTTATAAAAATATTAGAGAGTAACTTTATAAGTGGATTGGAAAATTATAAATAAAAATAAGTCGAGATAGAAATGATATATTTTAGTAATAAAATTCTATAAAACACATTGTTAAAAAATTGTGTATGATATCGTAGTTTTAATCTTTGTAATCTTTGGTTATGACTTATTATTGTCGCATCGCCCGGGGGTTTGCGTTAAACAGTTCAGATCATCGATTTTTTTGATCTAGTCTCACTAGTGCAATGTAAAATATGAATGAGAGTCCAAATCCATCAATTTTTATATAAAATCCTTTTTATTGCAAAATCTTTGTCAGAAATGGACTATATCACTAGATTTCAAAGTCACCACCTAATATTTTAAAAAATTAGAAAATTCGTGACTCGTGTCAAGGCCACTGTTCATCATAAGCAAAGATATCACGGTTTAGAATCTTAGGTATGAGTGGGGAAGGTCATTAATTGAGCACCCAGTTCACCTGATCGAAGATTGGCTTTTACTAAATCATGATATGAGTTTTATTTATTTTATATGTTCATATTTCGATTATTAATAATGCTAAAATTTACTATGTGAAACAAACAAGTATAGACTGTGTCATTCATTTTGGAACAATTTGATTTTATGTATTTTGAAAGAGTTTGAATAATATTCAACTCAACAAAAATTGAATTGACAAACACAAAAATTGATATTATTCCAAATTGAACAACACAACCTTTATCCACTGGCATTTGTAGAGATATATCAAATAAGTAAATAGTCACATGGTAGGATGCTAAACGTAATAATAAAAACACACAAAAGCGGGATGTTAAAGCATAACAACTCACATATTTACTGATGTCCTGTGAATAGTTACAAAATATACATGACCTTATATACAAAATCCTAATACAATTCACTCATGAAATGCAACTAAAGATTCGACTACTAAAATATGACATGTGAATCATCTTAAGAACATGAGGTAGCGCACATAATCATATAACGATTGATTAAATCCATAAATGTAAATTTAGCCGAATCAAGATGCATAAAATGTGGATGCAAAGCATGGACATGATGAAAAAGCAAAATATGCATATTTACAAATAAGAAAAGCGAGTCAAAGAATGGGATAGAGAGAAGCGAGGTGGAGAATTATTACAACACTCGAATAATTACATATCCAAATAAGGGAGGAAAGGAAGAAAACATTACAACAAAATAAAACCTCACAAATCTCTCAAATTAAAATGAAAAACAAAAATTTCATGTGCCTTGGAGATCGCCGGCCAAAAGAAGAAGTTGGCTAGCTGGTCAAAAAGTTAGCCGGTTGGCCAATTAGGCCTGGCAAAACTCTATTTTGTTGCAACAAAGAAATTGAACCAAACAGAGAATATATAGGTGGCTCAACTAACTCAACTAACCATTTCCAGTTAGATTATAAGAGGGTATAATATGAAATTGAAGCAAGAAGATCAATATAAGAAAGAAAATGTGAGAAAATGAAAAAGATTGAAAATTCACTTTCCAAAGAGAAGATGAATTTCTTGATTTTAAAACTTCTGTTTGATCACCCTCAAAGTTGTGAATTATGTTTTCAGTCATCAATTTGAATAGATGGTATAACAGTGTATAAGAAAAATAGAGGTTTATAGACAACTTCTCTATTTTGGCAAAATAACTTTTTCTTAATCAAAGTTTTCTCTTCTTTCTCCATCTTCCAGCCCCTCTTTTATATTCAGATCCTCTTCTTATAGACAATGGTGGAAGACTTAATGGAGAAGATGATGGGAAACGGTGGAAGACAATGGATCATAGGGTGACAAGGATAAAGTACTTGACCTTTGCTTTAGCTACTCCTTTTTTGAAGAGGCAAGCTCTTTTGATAGTGGAGGGTGAGTAGATACACAAGGTGGAAGACTAAATGGAGAAGATGGTGGAAGACAATGGATCATTGGGTGACAAGGATAAAGCACTTGACCCTTGCTTTAGCTACTCTTTTTTTCAAGAGGCAAGTTCTTTTGATAGTAAAAGGTGAGTGGATACACAATTCATGCCTAAATGTATCAGAAACATCTAATGTGGCGTGTCCCACACATTTAATAAGAATTCTGCCGAAACTTCCTTGTTCTTAGAAAAATTAGCCGGCCGACCAATTAATTGGCTGGTTGGCCAAAATATTGGCCTTGGCCTGACTATTTTGTATGAAACAAGATTTTTCGACAAAATTATCATCATTTTCTCCTATTTCCACACCGTTCTTTGCTCAATTTCCTAAGAAAACATTTTATTTTGAAGTTTAAAAATAAGTCTCGGAACATTAGGGAAATGCTCGGAACAAAGGGCGGAAAGAAAGTTTCGAAAGAGAGTTTTAAACCAGTCTGAAACATTTGGCCAAAATAGGCTTAGGGTTGGGAATAAAGCACAAATTCCATCTTTCCTACTAAGGATGTTGTGAGAAACACATTCTTGTTTTCATCATAAAGTAATCAAAAAAAAGTGCCCAAGTCTTAGGGCTAGTCAAAACGGTGTCTACAGTTGCCCCTCTTTGATAGAACTCAAAGTCATTTCATGACGTGATGAATGTCAAAGCTCGAAGACAACCCTTTTGATAGGGTGGTAAGACTAGAGCAAACAAATAAGCTGTAAATGTAGTTGGTTGAACTCAAGGCTGCCTACGTAACCCTTTGTAAGGAATCAAACTAGCATAGTTTAGAAGCCCAACTGTGTTTGTAGACACCCTATTTTTGACCACCCTTAAGACTTAGGCGCTCCGATCACCTGATGATGAAAGTTACACTGTGCAATCTTTTGAATTCTCAGCGAATAAATTTGGATTCAAGCTCTAATCCCAGACCTTGTACCTCATTTTGGCCAAACTATTTTAGACCTTAAAACCCTCCTTTCAAAATATTTCTCCAAATGCTTCTACGACGTTCCGAGGTTCGCATTTCATTTAAAACATTGCACTTTTCGGTAAACCGAGTAAGGACAAAGTAGAAATAAATGTTAGGGAGGTGAACTCTTTGAAAAATATTTAAAAAAAATCTTATTTATAGGTTTGGATTTGAAGGAAATAGGAGGGGAGGGAAGAAAACTAGCTTTAGGAAGAAGTTGAACATCAAACCGTTGAGAAAGAATGAGCAACCTTCACTAAATTATCCATATCTCTTTTCACAATTATAATTTAGATGTGAAGCCACTACCATTGGAAATTAGACTTCTGGGGTTTCAATTTAGACTCAAGAATCACCTAAAATCGAGTCCGGATGAAGGAGGTATGTCCGTTTGAAGTTGGGCTTGAAATGTAAATTTTTGGAGCTGACCGAGTCCATTTAGATTGGTCGTGGCTCATTTAGGGCCGGCCGGCTTTCAATGAAAATTTGTCCAGAATGCCTTTTTAGACCTGGCCTTTCATTATTTGGTTCGGCCGTGGGTTTTTAAAGAGGTATACTTCTTACTCATCTTTTTTCTTTGTTTTTACTAATCATCTTCTTCATTTTCCTTGAGTTTGTGCATTGCTGGAGGTTACTTTAAAGGGATGAAATATGTGATTTAATTCATAAAAAGTGGAGGGGTTAGCCACCCCTCAGGCTTTGTTCTATAGCTTTTTCTCTATTTTTTTTTCACTTACCTTCTCTTGCTTTTACCACTATTTTCTTGGCTTACAAATTGATTTTCAGAGTTTAAAAAAGGCTAAAAAATGTGATTTAAAAGTTCCAAAAGGGTGAGTTAGCCACCCCTCCTTAGTCTTGCTTGTCTCTTTGTTTTTCCTATCTTTTGTGCTCTTTTAACATGATTTTAGCTACTGTTTTTGGGCTATTTTCAGAGGCTAAAATATGTGATTTGAAGTTGTAAAAAGTGGAGGGGTTATCCACCCTTCCTTAGGTTTGCTTACTAGCTTTATTCTCTTTAATCTTTGCTTACTTTTTCTAGTTTTTCAAACTATTTTTAGCTTATTTTTGGGGCTGTTTTGTCACGGTTTTTTTTTTTAGGAGCTATTTAATTCATTTAATTGGTTTATGCTTTGAATGTTTTGCTTGTTGTGTTATAAGTCCTCATGGCTTCGGTTGTTTAGGCCTTAGACACCAAATCATTTGAGTTGATAGTTTTTCTTTGCTTAGTTTTCATGTAAAGAGTCTCATTCTAATAATCAATCGCGCATAACCATTTCTGCAACCTCCATCTTTTTTTTCTTTTCTTTTGTTTGAGAGTTATTTCAAAAGATTGATGGTTGTTTGAGGCATGATGTAGCTCGATTTTTTCATGCCCCCTCTCGGAAGACAAATAAGTCCTACAGTATCGGACTCCTGTGGTTCTGAATCTGATTCCACAAGTGCATTGTGAAATAGATAAACACCAAAGAGTCCCAATCTGACAAATCTTTTGGAAAATCTATTTTGAATCAAATTGCCAAAAATGGACTGCTTTGCCAGATACAGAGTCGCCACCTAAATATTTTTGAAAAATCTAGGAAACCCATGACTCATGCCAAAGGCCATGTGTTCATCATCACCAAGATTGTCTTGACTCGGGAACTTAGGTACGAGAGGGGAAGGTCATGAATTGAGCACCCCCACTCGCCCGATCAAAGATCCGCCTCTACTAGTCATAATATGAATCTTATCTACATTACATGCTCTTGTTTCAGTTTATTAGGCTAGCATTACTATGTAGTGCACACACAAGGTATAGACTAATTTGCAAGAATTGGAACACTTGATTCATGTTTGTTTGCAAAATTGTTTCGAATATGTACCACTTGAAAAGTGATCGCATATATACATTACTCAAATTATTCCAATTCAAGCAACTGGCCTTCATCCATAGGCATTCAAACAATTTATCAAATAAGTACTTAGCCTTATGGTGAATATGCTTTGATATGGCAACATTAACACACTCATGCAATACGCTAAAGTGAGTAAAGGCTCACCAAGTACTCTAAGCCAAAAAGAGAAAAAAAGTTAGAATAATGCATGATCCTAACTATACAATATGACTAATGCAACGCATGCAATATGCAATCTAAATAGGATCGGCTACTAATATGGCATATGAATCAATTTGATAGCATGCGGTCTAAGCATGTCTCTAAAGAAGTATTAAACTAACAATGCAAGTTATTATGATGAACCTAGCCTCGGTGCATGCAATACAAATGGATGCAAACATTAAGTATGCTAAGCAAAACATGATGCCTTAAACTAACCATCATAAGCTAGTAAATAAAAGGGAGAAAGACGTGGGGTTGAAAAACATACACATTATTACAACATTGCGCTCTTACAAAGGAGAGTCCAAATGAACTAACTAACTAATTACCTAGCTATTACAAAACGAAATGAATAATTTAGCTAAACTACTTAACTAATTATTACAAACTGAATGAATTAACTAATTAACTAATCTAGCTAATTAAAACAATTACAACACGAGATGAATTAGCTATTCTAACTAATTAATTACAAAGCCACTATGTTAAGCACAATACTCATATACTTCTAACATGGATCCCGAGGATCGATGGAGGGCTCATGCATGAATACCGTTTCCACCCAAAAAAGCCAATGTTTCTGCTGTTGAATGGCTCTGTTGCATAGTAGAACATTTGCTCTAATTTCCACCTCCAAACCAACTTTGTTCTGCTTCAAAAGGACACTGCTTGATTTTGCACTGGTGGCTGGTAGAGGGCTTGCCATCCGCTAATGATGGCTTGCCGGCCACAAAAGATGGCCTACCGGCCACTGATGACTGAACTTCCTTATTGCAACAGAGAGCAAATAAAGCAGAGACAGTGTATTCTCAAGAGTTTGTTTGCACAATTTACCCCTCAAATAAAGCAGAGATAGTAGTAAGTTTGACCAACAAACCACAATGGATGCAATTTCATTGCATGATGGCTTATAAATCAAGTGTTCAAGTTTAATGAATGCAATAAAACAAGACTCTCAAAACCACCTCCCTATCATAAAAGATCAAGGGAAGTAGTTGACAATGAATCTTGAACCGTTTTCATCACTAATGAGTATGAAACGACTCAAGATTCAAGGGTCTAATTAATGTCCAATTGAACTCAAACCAAATTATTATCTTCCCCCTTTTAGTCACCAATTTTATTTCTTCATTTTAATTTACTAACCATTCCTTAATAAATTAAGTCCAAAGGTGAGCTTTAAGTCCTCTAATGGAAAGAAGTATCAAATCAAGAGTTGTTTTAGGCATGAGAGAAGCTTCATGCCGTTGGTAATGAACCCCCAAAGGGATTAAACCATTAAATACAATACCTCAATCTCATGCTTAAACAAATAAGTGGCTTGAAACAACTTTCAAAACAAAGTAAAAGCCAAGAAAGGAGGGAGGTTGCAGAGGTGATTAGAGGTGATCACAAGTATGGAAAGCTTGAAATAAATACTATCAACTCAAATAAGATTGTATCTAAGGCCTAAAACACCAAACTCATGAGAACAATTACACTATAAGCATGCAATATAAGGCTCAAATGCAACAAACACTTAGAAATAATCCTAAAATAGTGCTAAATAAGTCCTAAAACAAGTTGGAATTAAGACAAAATGGCTAGAACAATAAGCTAAAACATGGATCATGCTAGGCTAGCAAGCAAAACACAAGGAGGGAAGACTAACCCCTCCAATTTTGGACTTCAAACCATGATTTTAGCAACTGAAATAGCTATGAAAATCAGTGTTTAAAAGCTCAAAAAAAGATAGTGTAAAGGTGGGAAACACAAGGGTAAAGGCTTTAAGAGCAAGGTATAAAGAAGGGTGAGCCACCCCTCAACCTTTATTGGCCTTAAAACCCAAGCTTCAGCCCAAAAATACAGAGTTTTTACAGCCAAAAAATAGTTGGAAAATAGGAAGAAAAAGAGTAAATACAACAAGTAAAGAGGCAAAGCTTTATATCTCTTGAAGAGAAGATCACTTTCAAGCAATAAAACAAGGCAAACACACCCTCAAGAGCTCTAACATGGCTCAAAGATACCTCATCTCAAAGATGGAGAGGTTTTGTTAAGAGTGTATAGGCAAAGATGAAAAGTGTATAGGCAAAGGTTAAGAAATTTGCAAGAGAGAGAGAGAATTGTAGAGAGAGGAAAAATTTTGTTCCAAAATTTTTCTAACCTCTAAAGCAAGAGGGGAGGTCCTCTATATATAGAAAACATGAAACTCCCTTAGAAACATTCATCCATACACATGGGAGTAGATGCAAGCATCTGTACAAACTGTTGGCACAACTGTCACAAAATATCTACAAAACACATTGGTGGCTAGCAGGCCACATCAGTGGTCGGCAACTAGAAGTGATGGTCAGTAGTCCATAGAAGTGGCCGGTAGGCCACTAGAGGTTGCAGGCTTGAAGATCTCTAGGTTTGGTCTAAAAATAAGGCAACGGGGTGCAAGGTTTGAAAGGCTCAAAGCTGTAGCATTTCACTGAGAACTTCGAGCACTTGACAAGCATATGTACTCATCATTGAGTGTGCAAGTGATGACGTCCAAGTTGCAAGGGCCATCAAAAATGGGGTGTCTACACATGGGAAAGAGGCCTATGATTAATGGCTTAATCTCTACGGAGGTTCATCGTCAAAGCATAGTCTCTCTTTCATGCCAAGAATCACTTCTTGTTTGACATTTCTTCTCATGTAGTGTACTTAACCATCACTTTGGACAAATTGATTAAAGAATGGAAATGACTAATAAAATTGGCTTAAAATCAATGAAACCAATATAAAGAAAAGGGATTAGAATAGTTGGGTTCGACCAGACGTTATGCCGAGTCCATAGCTTCGAGAATTGTCAATTATCAATTCATGATATTTTGATAAGACTTGAGGTGTGTCGACCTCCCTTTTTAAGCCTTCATGATAAGGAGAAGGGGTGGTTTTCCATTGCATTCATTTAATTTTGTCCAAACGTGCCCGAAATCCTCAAGCCATCAAATTGTGTTTATTGGTGGTTTCGGATTCGAACTTGCTCTTCTCTTGAGTTTCCTACGACAGAGAGGGGCATAATGGACAAACAGGGCCTAGAAACGCTCTGTCTGTACTGTTCTCACCTCAGAGAACAAAACATTTTTTGGCATAAAATTAGGGCACGGTTGGCACTTTTTTTGACCCAGCCGGGTCTTATTTGGGGCCTGCCGGCTCCCAATGTATAGTAAGCAGAGACCTTTTGGCAGAAACAGAGGGCAGTGGCTGAGGGTGAGGCAAAGCAATCTAGGTAGACAGAGCAACTTCTGGACACTGTGCATGCAATCATTGTGCCTTCTTGTTGTTTGTATTAATATTATCATTATAATTATAATTGATGTAAATATTATTGTTGTTGCAATTTCATGTGTTGTTGTTATGATTAGTATCGTCATCATACCCTTGTTGTAAATAGAGCTAGATAGATAGTTAATTTAGAATTCATTCAAATATGTAATAAGTGGCTAGTTTAGTTTAATTCATCCATTTGAAGTTGTAATAGTTAGTTAATCCGGACACTCAGACACTCATTCGGACCTTCTTACACGAGCGCAGATATGTAATAATAGTGTATGTCTTCCAACCCCATTTTTTTCTTCCTTTTATTTATCTTCTTATAATGGTAGCATAAAACATCATGTTTCCTTAGCATTTTTCATGTTTCACATACACTCGTCTCACATGCATTTGGGTTTGGTTCAGTATACTAACCAATGTCACATTTAACTTTCTTAAATGAATACGTGATTTATCACATGTCTTGAATTGAATCATATACCATGCTAGTAGCCGAGCCTATTTAATTGCATGATTGTATGTGTCACATTAGTCGTATTGCATTTGTTTGGCATTCCTTGGAGTATTAGGTGAGCATTTATTGTTTTAGTATCTTGCACTTGAATGTTTTTGTTTCCATATTGAGCATGTTTTCCATGAGGCTAAATGCTTAAATGATATACATGTTTGAATGCCGGTGGGTGAAGGCCTTTTTACTTAAATTGGAATAAATTGATTAATGTATAATACGAGCTCGCTTTTTCCAAGTGACATGTATTCAACACTTTTTCAAAAAAACAAACATGAAATCAAAGCATTCCAAATTTTGCGAATTGGTCTATACTTGCGTGCATCACCTAGTAAAGTTAGCATAATAAATCGGAATAAGAGCATATAATGTAAATAAAAATCACATCATGATTAGTAGATGTCGATCTTTGATCAGGCGAGTGGAGTGCTCAATTCATGACCTTCCCCTCTTCTACCTAAGTTCCCGAGCCGAGACACTTTGGTGATGAAGGATAAGTGGCCTTTGGCACGAGTCTCGGGTTTCCTAAATTTCCCAAAATTATTTAGGTGGCGACTCTGTAATCTAGCAAAGCAGTCCATTTTTGGCATTTTGATTCAAAATCGATATTTCAAAAGATTTGCCGAATTTAGACTCATTTGTCTTTATCTATTTCACATTGCACTTGTGGAATCAGATTCAGAACCATGGGAATTCGAATTGTAGGGCTAGTCGTATTCGAAAGGAGCACGAAAAGCAAGCTACAGTGTCTCACATAGAAAGGAGCAGACAAACATCAACTCCAAAAACGTTTCACGTGAAAGGAGAAAAGATGGTGCAACCAATAGGCATACTAGCCATATTTCATACGAAGAAGGGGAAGGTTTTAATCGAGTAATCCTGAAATCCTAGCGTGTTTCATGCAAAAGGAGGAAAGATGGTGTATCCAACAGGAGTACCTAACCATATTTCATATGGAGAGGGGGTAGGTTTTAACCAAGTAAACTTGAATCCTAACGGGTTTCATGCAAAATGAAGAAAGGTAGTGTAACTAACAGGCGTACCTAATCGTATTTCATACGGAAAGGGGGAAGGTTTTAATCGAGTAATCTTGAAATTGTAGCACGTTTCACGCGAAATGAGGAAAGATGGTGTAACCAACAGGCATACCGAACCGTATTTCATATAAAGAGGGGCAAGGTTTTAACCGAGTAAACTTGAAATCCTAACGCGTTTCACGCGAAAGGAGCAAATGAGGTGTAACCAATAGACGTACCTAATTGTATTTCATACGGAGATAGGGAAGGTTTTCACTGAGTAAACTTGAAATCCAAATGCATTTCATGTAAAAGGAGGAAAGGCGGTGTAACAAATAAGGGAAAGGCTTTAACTGAATCCAAATCAGTGTATAACACCAAAGAATACGTTCCAAATGCTATTTTTGTGTTTCAGAGAGCAGAAGCAATTTGGACATGCCATTTGATCATCATTGGATGAAAATAAGAACACCCGGCCTTATCACAACAATCTAATCATACAAAACAAGAGTGACCCAGCCAATTTTTGAACTTTCTGTACAAAAATAGAGTAACACGACCAAACTATGATCTAGCTAGCTAAAACATGATCCAGTCGGCCAAAAAAAATTTCAAATGGCCAAAACTTTAGTCGACTAGCCAAAAAAATTGTCGGCTGGCCAATTTGCACGATATCGGGGCAGAAACGGGTTTCACGACCCGATTACTTTAAATTTCCTTAGACTTTGCCTGATTCTTACACAAATTGGGTCAAATTTCTTAGTTTCCAGTTGTGTACTTGCATCCACACCACAATCTTGGACTATTTCTAGGTGATTTCTCATTACTTGTGGTAGTTTTCTGAATTTTTACCTTAAGCCTCTGTTGATTTCCTATTGTTTGGACAATTTTTCTCATATTTGGCTTTACCTCTTGCTCACAACATTTTACTGTTTGATCAAATTTCCCACAACTTGTTTACTAATTGCACATAATTTAAGCAATATTCTTGTTATTCATATGTGATCTTCCTGAATACAATTTTGAACCATGTCATTCATGAATTTAGACATTTCTTTCAATTTGGTTCAAACATGCTACTATCCACGACTTGGCACAAACTCTCCTTACCTTTGCCATTATTTCTTTACAAATTAGCCTTTAAATTCATATTGCCTATATTGGATTTCATATTGTTAGGTCTTAGTTTCATGCTTTCCCTTATTGTTTTTCATGATTAATTGCAAATTAGCCTTGGTTTGACATCCCTTTGATTCCATAGATTGCTATGGCTAGCGATGACACTCCTCATGATGACGTGCCACCTATCATTGTCACAAAAGGTGATGTACCCTTGCCAGTGCCTAAGGTCGATATTCATGCACCTGTCGTGAATGTTGAGAGTCACGGCAAGGACCTCATGATTAAGGACATCGAGGCAGAACTAGAGCCACTACCCTTGAGGATGAGGCCATTCGACCCTGCGAGCTATAGGCCATGCACACATACAATGGCCTTTGGGGGGGTGTTGCGATTCACAGAGTTCTCCAACGGGTTGCAAAGGATGTGTTGCTTCGGGAGTGCTCGAGGCACCTCTTCCACGAGTCCTTTATGGTACCTTTTCTATTTTCCCTTTGTTTAGTGTACCATGCTTTGAACTCATTGATAGCTCCATTCTCCTATATGCTAACAACTTTCTTGTTGCAAGTCACCGGTTGATTGATGAGGGGGTATGGGAGTGTCCACGACCCTTGGTGGGATCCTAGTGGATGGAGACATTTTTGGCCCATTCTGTTTGGAGATCTCATCATTGCAGGCAGATCAGTTGATCTACAGCACCGTGGTGGAGAGGTGGTAGGATACCACTAACCTCTTCCCCTTTTCATCCACTAGGGAGATGACGATAACCCCCTACGACTTCTTCATGATCACCGGTCTCTCAATGGAGGGTGATCTAATCCTTTTTGACGTTGACTTAAGCCACTGGCATGTTGCTCAGCTCTTCTTCTTTAGGGTTGTTCCACCATTTGCTCGCCATGAGAGGATTCACTACAATTGGCTTTGCCAACACTTCCATGGTACCGAGCCTACAACTTCAGAGGAGGTGGCCCAGTATGCCAGCAGATTTCTTCTTTACGTTCTCAATACTACCTTGTTTGCCAACAGGAAGAATATTGTACGAGTCTATTTGTTGAGCGGCATGGTGGAGCTCCCATGGTTGAGGGAGTACGACTGGAGTAGAGCTAGCCTCGCCACCCTTTAAGTATACATGAGCTTCGTGTCCCGCCGAAAGGCAGATCTGCTTGGAGGCTACTGGAGGGCATGGGAGGTACATTCTGCACTTTCTTTTAGTTCAATTGTCTTGCATCGCCTATCTTATATCCATCTTTGCCTGTTGATTCTCTAACATATTTTTCCGCAGCTATGGCTTTACACTTACTTTCCCTCCATCGCCCCCATTTTGAGGCTTGAGATTGCCATGGCTGTGCTTCGCTCCCTATACTATGATGAGAGACTCCGTCCTCTCAGTCGACATGTTCGCAGCTTTACTGCTTGCTGCCGCTTTTTCAAAACTGTGACTGCTGGCATGGTAATTGTAACACCCCAGATAAGATCCCCATTGAACAATTAAAAGAACATGCTCAACATCCAAACAACATAATTCCATTCAAATGTTTCTCTTTCTCATTGAACTATAGATTCATTTTACAAAAATTACAAAATACAGATCTTAGTTCAGTAAGTTAGAAAATGGTACAAAACAATTACATTGTGCTCCTTAATACAAAATACAAAACTGAAAATTAAATTAAGAAAAGAGTCCCAGTTACATTACACTTTCAAGATCACAAAAATTTAGATTTTTAAGAGAGATAGTCATTTTCTTCTTCTTCATTGGTGAGTTTGGGGCTCTTCATGTCCTGAAATGTTAGTAAATTGGAATGAGAAATTGCCCAATAGGAAATAACTTTAACCAAGTATATAAATATTTGATTTAAAATATGTAAGGCCTCTAATAATGTCCATGAATTTACATGGGTTTAAAAAATTATAACACAACACACAATTCAACATTCAATCTCCATATTTTTCTGTCCTCACATGGATGGCCAATGGACACCTCAAACCTTCCACTTTCATCATCCTCACATGAACTGGCTAGTGGATACCTCATAACATCCCCACATTCGTTGCCCTCACGCAAATCGAGCAAGTGGGCACCTCAAATACATTCTCACATTTGTCATCCTCACATGAACTGGGCAAGTGGGCACCTCAAACATATTCCAAAACATTAACATCTAAAGTACAACACAAGAAACCACAAGGACCCTCCAATTTTACTTATCAATTATCCATTACATCAAAATCAAGAATAACCCTTAGGGTTATACCTTTAAAATTTGGGGTTTTTCCTTCAAAGTATTAATTTCCCTTAATTTATGTTTATTTACTCATTCTTCCACAATTTATTTCCCAATCCATCATCAATTTCACGCAAAACACATCATTAACACAAAACCTATATATACACACACATCTATATCATCCATCTCAATAGTCACATACACCTTAAGATTCAGACACATTTAAACCAAAGTATAAATAACTAGGGTAAAGGTATTCCAACCTCAAGGGTTGCTAGATGAGAGATGAAGATCTACGTGATGAACTTCCGAAATAACACGATCTAATTGGTTCAAAACGTAGCTCTAGATGAGGGTAACAACTTTAATGAAGACCCAAAGATCGATTCTTGCAATTACTAGATGAAATCCAAGGTTTACAAGCTAGGGTTTCGGAAAGAATGTTGTTAGGAAGAGAAGGAGTGTGTGAGAAATGAGTTAGAAAAGTGTTTGAATCACCTTATAACTTTGCTGCTTCGAATAGACCACTCGAGCGAACTTTCCATCACTCGAGTGAAGTGCCAAAATACAATGACTGCTTGAGCGGTCATCCAAAATTAGCTATTACAGCCTACATACCTTAAGGAATTTCATTCCCAAAATTTCATAGTTCCTGCCAAAACAACTCCAACAATTCCCAAGGAAGATAAATACCATAATAACAATAGCCTCATTCATCCCAACTTCACGAATCAAAATGTAATCAAAGCTAAATTCAAACAATAACATGAGGACTTAGATTTCTTTCATTTACCTAAACACTCCAAACCGAACCTGGAGGGTTATTTGCTGAGGTGTTTGAGCTTGCATTTTAAGCTTTTGAGGGTGTGAAATTAGTGGTTTGTGATTCAAAGGGTCATTTCTCTTCAAGAGGTATAACTCCAAGCTTCTTTCCCTTATTCATTGATCATCATTTATTGTTGTTTTTGTACTATTTTTCACTTGTATTTATGGGCTGAAACTTGTTGTTTAAGGCCATTAAAGGTAAAAGGGTGGATTACCTTTCTTTGACCTTTGCTTTGACCCTTGCTTCTTAGGCCTTTACCCTTGTGATTCCCATCTTTTAATCGTCTTTTTTCCAACTTTTTACTACTAATTTTCAAAGGTTTTTAGAGGCTAAAAATGTAGTTTTGAAGTCCCAAATATGGAGGGGTTAGCCACCATTCCTTATGCTTGTTTACTAGCTCAAATTCTCCATTGTTTGAGTTAACTTTTTCAAGCTTTTCCATATTAATTCTAGCACTGTTTTAAGTTGTTTTAGGACTGTTTTATGTTGTTTTATGCTTGTAGTGTAACGGTCCTCATAGGTTTGGTGTTTTAGGCAATTAGACACCAACCTATTTGAGTTGATAGCTTTTATTTCAAGCTTTTCATACTTGTGTTCATCTCTAATCATCTCTGCAACCTCCCTCATTTCTTGGCTTTTTCCTTCCTTTGAGAGTTGTTTCAAACCTATTGTTTGTTTAAGCTCGAGATAAAGGTTGTTGTACTTAATGGTTTAATCTCTGCAGAGGTTTATTACCAACGGCATGACATCTCACTCATGCCCAAAACAACCTTTTGTTTGATACTTCTCTCCTTTAGTTGACTTAATGCTCATTTTGGACTAAAATGACTAATGAATGGAAAGGTAATTAAAAGGGGTAATCAATGGCTAAAAATGGAGCAAGATAAGAAAATGGTTTGGGGTTCAATCGGATGTTAATTGAACCCATTGAGTCTTGAGTCGTTTCATACTTGCTAGTGATGAAAACGGTTCAAGAGTCGATGTCAACCGCTTCTCTTGATCAATATCATGATAGGGAGGAGGTTCATGAGTCCTTAAATTGTGCATTTATTGAAATTATATCCCTTGCTTTACAAGCCATCATGTAATGAATTTGCATCGATTGATGGCTTGCGAATCGGGCCTACCTCTCATTTGAGCTATTTTGATAATAAGTAGAGGCGGGGTGGACAGACATCCCTTATGAATGCTCTATTTGTGCTCTGTTTGTTTTCTGTTGCAGTAGGAAAAACCCAACATTAGTGGTCGACAGGCCACCTTTACTGGGCGGCAGACCACTATTAGTGGGCGGCCGGCACTGCTTCTGGCCTGCGGGCCACCTTTTTTAAGCAGGCAATACCACTTCTTCATTTTTTTTTTTCCACATAGCAGAGTAGAGGTTGAGCCGCAAAACCTTGCTCATCGGGACCCGTTAAGTTGTTTTTGTTAATAGTAATGTGTTATTAGTGCACTTGTAATTAATTACTTAGTTAATTCCGTAATGTAACTAATTAGTTAGGCTAATTAGTTAGGGTGTGTTGTAATTATTTAATTAGCTAGAGTAGTTAGCTAAATTCGTTGTTGTAATAATTAGTTAAAATAGCTTAGCTAATTCATTTATTTGGACCCTCTCGTGCGAGGGCTAGTTTGTACTAATTATAGGTAATTTAATTCATTTGGTTTGTAATAGTTAGTCAATTCGTAGTAATTAGCTAAGACATTTATTCGGATCCTCCTGCTGAGGGAAAATATGTAATAATGCGTGTATGTCTTCCAACCTCACGTCATTCTCCCTTTTATTTACATGCTTATGTCGGATAGTTTAGAGCATCATATTTTGTTTAGCATTTTCCATGATTTGCATCCATGTGTCTTGCATGCATAAGGGCCAACTCCTCATTCTAACAAGCATTGTCGTTTAAGTACTTATTTGAAAATGTGTTTAAAACTGCATGCTATCAAATTAATTCATATGCTATGCTAGTAGCCGAACTTCTAATTGCATATTGCATGTGTTACATGTGTTGCATTAGGTATATTTCATCAGTTAGGATCAGGTGTTTTTCTAACTATTTTCTCTCTTTTGGTCGCCTCGGGAGTTGGGGTAAGCTTTACTGCTTTAGCATATTACATAAGTGTGATTGTTACCGTGTCAAGCATGATACCACGAGGCTAATTGCTTAAGTGATATACTTGTTTCAATGCCTGTAGATGAAGGTTAATTGCGATGATTTGATCAAATGTACATATGAGATCACTTTTTCGAGTGGTACATATTCAAAACAATTTTTAAACAAATATGAAATCAAAGTGTTTCAACTTGTGCAAATTAGCTATACTAGTGTGCAACACATAGTAAAAATAGCCTAATAAATAAGAATAAGAGCATATAATGTAGATAAAAATCATATCATGATTAGTAGAGGTCGATCTTTGATTGGGCGAGTGGGTTGCTCAATTCATGACCTTCTCCTTTCGTACCTAAGTTCCTGAGTCGAGACACTTCGGCGATGATGGATAAGTGGCCTTTGGTACAAAGACTCGAGTTTCCTAAATTTCCTAAAAACAATTAGGTGGCGACTCTATAATCTGGCAAAGAAGTCCATATTTGGCATTTTGATTCAAAATCAATTTTCCAAAAGAATTGTTGGATTTGGACTCATTTGTGTTTATCTATTTCACATTGCACTTGTGGAATCAGATTTAGAACCATGAGAGTCCAAACTGTAGGGCTAGTTGTATCCGAAAGAAGTACGAAAAGTCAAGCTATAGTTTCTGGTGACTATGCTGAGGAAAGATAGAGAATTTGACTTGGACTTCATGATGTGAAGTTTTATTTACAGATATATATTCTTTGCATTGCATTTGCATTGTGTAGCTTGACTTTTCGTGCCCTCCTTCGGTAGACGAAGATGCCCTACAGTATCAGACTCCCGCTGTTCTGAATCTTATCTCACAAATGCAATGTGAAATAGATAAACACAAAAGAGTCAAAATCTGGCTAATCTTTTGGAAAATCGATTTTGAATTAAAATGCCAAAAATGGACTGCTTTTCCAAATACATAGTTGTACCTAAATATTTTTGGAAAATTTAGCAAACCCATGACTCGTGCCAAAGGCCATGTATCCATCATCCCCAAGATTGTCTTGGCTCAGAAACTTAGGTACGAGAGGGAAAAGTCATGAATTGAGCACCCCCGCTCGCCCGATCAAAGATTGGCCTCTATTAATCATGATATGAATCTTATCTACATTATATGCTCTTGTTCCGATTTATTAGGCTAGCATTACTATGTGTTGCACATACAAGTATAGACTAAGTTGCAAGAATTGGAACACTTAATCTTATGTTTGTTTTTGAAAATTGTTTCGAATATGTACCACTTGAAAAAGTGATAGCATATGTACATTACTCAAATTATTCCAATTCAAGCAATTAGCTTTCATCCATAGGCATTCAAACATTTTATCATCTAAGCATTTAGCCTCATGGTGAACATGCTTTGATATGGAAACAACCACATTCATGCAATATGCTAAAGCAAATAAAAACTCACCTAGTACTCCAAGCCAAAAAAAGATAAAGGAGTTAGAACAATGCATGATCTTAACTTATGCAATATGACTAATGCAACACATGCGATATGCAATTACTAAGCTCGGTTACTAATATAGCATATGAATAAATTAAATAACATCCGGTGTAAGCATGTATTCAAAAAATGTTTAACTAACAATGCAAGTTAAAATGATGAACCAAGCCTCGGTGCATGCAATACAAGTGGATGCAAACATAGAGAATGCTAAACAAAACATGATGCCCTAATCTAACCATCATAAGCAGGTAAATAAAAGGGAGAAAGACGTGGGGTTGGAAGACATACACATTATTACAATATTGCGCCATCACACAAGAGGGTCTGAATGAATAAACTAGCTAATTAATTAAAGCTAAGCTAATTAATTAACTATTACAAACCCAAATCAATAATTTAGCTAAACTACTTAACTAATTATTACAAACCGAATAAAATAATTAGTTAACTACTCTAGCTAATTAAATAATTACAATACGAAATGAATTAGCTATTACAAAGCCACTACTTCAAGCACAACAAAGCCACTGCTTCAGGCTAGAAGTGATGGCCTGCCGTCCACAAAAAGTGGTCCTGCTACAACAAAGAGCAAACAGAGCAATAGCAAGGTATTCTCAAGGGTTGTTTGCACAACTCACCCCTCATTATTATCAAATAACAGCTTAAAGGAGTGACAAAATTTGATTCATAGACCATCAAGGGATGGGCTTATGAACAACGTGTGCAAGTTCAATGAATGCAACAAAAACAAGACTCTCAAAACCACCTCTCTATCATGAATGATCAAGGGAAGTAGTTGACAATAAATCTTGAGCCGTTTGTATCACTCATGAGTATGAAACAACTTAAGACTTAAGGGTTCAATTAATGTCCAATTAACCCCAAAGCAAATTATGATCTTGCCCTTTTTTAGTCACCAATTTTATTACTCCATTTTGGTTATCTTTCAATTCTTTAATCAATTAAGTCCAAAAGTGAGTTTAAGTTCTCTAAAGGAGAGAAGTGTCAAACCAAGAGTTGGCTTAAGGCATGAGAGAGATGTCATGCCGTTGATAAAGAATCCCTAAAAGGGATTAAACCATTAAGGATGACAACCTTAATCTCAAGCTTAAAAGAACAATGGGTTTGAAATAACTCTCAAAGAAAAGCAAAAGCCAAGAAATGAGGGAGGTTGCAGAGGTGATTAAAGGTGATCACAAGTAAGGAAAGCATGAAATAAATTCTATCAACTCCAATAGGATGGTGGCTAAGGCCTAAACCACCAAACCTATGAGGACAATTGCACTACAAGCATGCAATACAAAGCTCAAATACATTGAACACTTAAAAATGGTCCTAAAATAGTGCTAAATAAGTCCTAAAACATGTTGGAATTAAGACAAAAATAGTTAGAACAATAATCTAAAACATAGAACATGCTAGGCTAGTAAGCAAGACACAAAGAGGGGAAGCTAACCCCTCCAATTTTGGACTTCAAAACATTACTTTAGCTACTGAAATAACTTTGAAAATCAGTATTTAAAAGCTCAAAAAAAGATAGTGTAGCGATGGGAAACGCAAGGGTAAAGGCCTTGAAAGCAAGGTGTAAAGAAGGGTGAACCACCCCTCAACCCTTATTAGCTTTAAACCACAAGTTTCAATCCAAAAATAAAGAGTTTATATAACCCAAAACAGTGGGAAAATAGTAAGAAAAAGAGTGATTAAAGCAAGTAGAGAAGAAAAACTTTATACCTCTTGAAGAGGAGATCACTTTCAAACAACAAAACCACACTTGCACACCCTTAAGAGCTTAAGATAGGCTCAAAGGTACCTCAGTTCAAAGATGGAGAGGTTTGGTTAAGAGTGTATAGGCAAATGTGTAAGAATTTGCAAAAGAGAGAGAGAGAGAGAATTGTAGAGAGAGAAAATATTTTGCTCCAAAATTTTCTAACCTTGAAAGCAAGAGGGGAGGTCCTATATTTATAGAAAAACATCACTCTCCCTCAGAAATATCAATACATACGCGTGTAAGAAGGTGCATGTATCTGTGCCAATAGTTGGCAGAAAAATATCTGCAAAACACACTTGTGGCCTGCAGGCCACATCAGTGGCCGGCAACTAAAAGCAGTGTCCGGCAACCAATAGAAGGGGCTGGCAGGCTATAAGAGGTTGCAGGCTTGAAAAACTTTGGTTTTGGTCTAAAAAAATAAAGTAACAAGTGTGTAGGGTTTGAAGGCTTAAAGTTATGGCATTCTGCTGAGGACTCCGAGCACTTAACAAGCACATACACTTATCATTGGGTGTGCAAATGGTGACGTCCAAGTCATAAGGGCGGTAAAAAAAGGAGTGTCTACACATTGGTGCGCTTAAGTCATTGTGTTTTCCATCTACTATTCCTGGACGGTTTGCCGGAGGCTTGCCCAAAAGCTTGCCAAAAGGTTGACCAGTCGTGCGCTCTGCAATGATGGGAACACAACCCTTGGATCTAGACTACCGCCATACCATTTGATCCTCCTTTCATTTCTTGGTGTTAGGTGTGAGAGATATATTAGGTAGTCTTGCTAAGGTACCCTCATTTTGACCATTTGGCCTAGTTGCATATAGAAAAGCCATAGAGACTATTCTAAGCTCGGACAGGATGCCCACCCATATGCAGGATTGCGTGAAACTGCATAATGGAAGTAGTGAAATCCTAGTTCAAGATGAAACTAGGACAGGGTAACCCTACCCCCTCATAGGGGTGTTTTGGCTCTCTCTTAACTGGTATGTGCTTTGCAGTGAAACTGTATAAGAATGTGTATATCGATTACACAGTTGGTATCTATTTTGGGACAGAATTTAGTGTGGAGTACAGTCCTACAGCTTTGATCATGTCTATGTTGATAAACATCTTAGCTGAGGTGTTGTGCAGTTTCTGATTCTTGTTCTTTTACTTTATTTCTTCGGCTAGGTAGTTTAAGTCATAGCTTCAGAAAGTTCGGATATCCCCCAAGTACTCTAGACTAGAGTCAGAAGACTTTGCAAGGCTGGGGATCTTGTTCGGGGACAACTTGTGTTTACCTCACTCTCACCGGTTATAAGACGGAGGAGAATCAGACAGAGTTCGCCAGCCCAATTCTTACAGCAATCACCTTTTAGTTCACCCATGTTCAGTCTGGTTCAAGAGCAGTCATCCACTTCTAGTCTGGCACAAGAACAGTCACCCATTCCAATAGCACAATATCCCCTAGCTAATATGGAGGAATTAATACTCCAGTTACAACAAATAGTGGAAGCATTACAATATGATGCAGCTCGTTAGGCTGAAGTTGTAGCTTGTTAGGCCGAGGTCATAACTAGGTTACAACAACAACCATCATAGCCGGCTGTGGCCTCTACATCGCATGTACCTACCACAGCTATTCCAGCACCCAGAGCCACTGCTAATATGGCCAATGTTCAAGATCAACAAAACCAAGGTAATCCGATTTTTCCAATCCAAACAAAGCCAATCCTGAAACAAGCTTCCAAAGCCCCAGTTTATCAGACCGAGGTTCTATTCGTGTTTGAGGTTGACCCAACTGTATTCAAGGTCAACAAACTAGGAAAACTATTCAAAAGAGTGCAAAGGGTTAATTCCATCCCAGACATAGGGGATGGATACATTGATTCTACGGTTACATTGCCGGATCGATTTAAGATGCCGCACATTGATCGTTTTGATGGTTTTGGGGATCTGATGGTTCATTTGTGACTGTTTTCAGATATCTTGCAATCTATGGGCTTAACCAGACTACAGAAGTTGTCTCTCTTTGGTCGCACCACGTTGAGCATAGCGACCATTTGGTATGCTAAGTTGGAAGATTCCATCAAATAGAATTGGGAGGAGATGGGCGAAGCCTTCATTGCTCAGTACTCTTACAATACGCAAATTGAGGTCACAACTCGTGATCTCGAGGCAATACGTCAAGAGTCGGAGAAGGGTTTCTTTGAATTTGTGACAAGATAGAGGGCCAAAGCCTCAATGATGACCACTCGGTCTTCCAAGAAGGACCAAATCAGAATGGTCGTTCGGAATTTGCATGGCAAGTTGCTGCAAAAGATGATTGTCCTACCTCTATTTACCTTCACAGAGCTTCGTGAAATGAGAGTGTAAATTGAGGATTCCATGAAACAGAGACTTATCACTAAGGATAAAGACCCAGCCAAGAGGCCATTTGTTGGTAGTTCCAATGCTGCCAGTGGTAGCATAGCTACGAGGCCATCGGATGTAAGCAATGTCACCACCACAAAACCTGCCGACCCTTTTGCCAATGTAGGCCCACAAACCTCATCCAACCCTACCCGAACTCAGAGTAGGGCTTTTAACCAACTATACATGACCTTATCCAAAGCCATGCAGGTGCTAGTCAAGAAAGGACACCTCAAACCCTTAGAACGTCGCCTCCTTCCTGATCCTCTCCCACCCAAGCATAATTCTACAAAATACTGTGCTTTTCACCAGCAGCACGGTCATGACACCGACCAGTGCTTCCGATTACGTCACGAGATTCAGGATCTCATTGACAATAAGGTTATCGCTCCACCTCAAAAACCAAATGTAACCACAAATCCACTTTCGGCCCATAATCAAGTTGCCCCACCTCAAAACCTTAACCTTATCCATACATTGGCCACCTCTTATGACCCCAACGTATATATTACTCCTTCCCATCTACCGAAACCAATGTTGTTCATCCCTGAGAGCATAGATCTGTGCATGATGGGTGCGTTTAAGCCACAACCTGAGCCTCACAATATAGTTACAATACCCGAGGTAAAAGAGGGTTTGGCCCCAGAGCGAAGTATTGGCCTATCGTCGGAGTGTCCTGGGGACCTATTTGAAAGGGCATATAATCCAAGTTGCTATATCGCGTCAACCAGTCAAAATAGACCTAAGGTGGTGCTACCAATCTCGGTAGACATCATTGTGGTCAGAGAGGATGGCCCGAGCTGAGGGTTATATGATTTGGCAGACCTCGAAGAGGATTAGAACAATCTATAGTTCTTTGATGAGCATGATCAGGGAGATGTACAGATTGGGTGGTTTGACCTGAACAGATTAACTGATAACATCGGATGGCTAAGTGATAAGCCAGACAAGGAAGAAGAAACTAGGATGAAACCAGAAGGGAAGGAAACAGAGGTAGCTGCAGTGGCAAGGAAGGTTGATGAGAAAGGAAAACTGCCGGAGGACACGTGTGCGGGAAACCAAACCTAAGAAGTGGGCGTTGTGAACACTGTAGATACTGAACAGAAAGATGCGCTGAGGTAGTTTGAAAGAGAAAGAAATGAAGACAGTCAAAAAATCGTAATTGCGTGGCACCCTGCGAGGGACCAGAAACTGTAACACGTCCGCGGGGGGGACCTCGCGCTACAGTTCGGACTCCCTTTTTTGTGTCGGTTCTAAATCTGAACCAAAGAGTCCAAATCCGGCAAATCGTTTGAGAAAACAGATTTTTGAAAAGTAGTGCCAAACATGGACTGCTTTGCCAGATTACAGAGTCGCCACCTAAATATTTTTAAAATGGGGAATTTAGGAAACCCTGACTCGGTGGCAAAGGCCACGTGTCCGTCATCACCAAAATTGCCTCGGCTCA
The DNA here is from genome assembly GCA_025200525.1 of Camellia lanceoleosa. Classification (NCBI taxonomy): domain Eukaryota; kingdom Viridiplantae; phylum Streptophyta; class Magnoliopsida; order Ericales; family Theaceae; genus Camellia; species Camellia lanceoleosa. Next base: position 74,949,771 of record CM045760.1, on the reverse strand, counting down.
GGAGCTTTGGGACGATCAGGGAAGGTCACTATGAGCACTTCTTCGCCGGTCCGAAGACCGCCTCTACTAACCATGATATCCTCTTTTGAAAACATTACGTGTTCTTATTCCGGTTATTAGCCTAGATTTACTATGTTATGACAAAGAAACAAGTATAGACCAAATCGCCTAAGTTGGAACAAAACATTGTAAGTTTGTATTGAAAATGACTTGCTACTCATAAGTAGGCTAAAATGCAGGTTTTGCCACTCTCAAGCGGGCTTTTAGAAAAGACGGTTTTGCCACTATCTAGTGGGCTTTAAAACTCACAGTTTTAATATGTTGTCCCAATTTAGGTAATTCAACCTCCATCCACAGGCATTCATGCAGTTATATCATATAAGCACTTAGCCTCATGGTAAGCATGCTATCATGGCAACATTCACACGCATGTGATATGCTAAAGCATAAAAGCTCACCTAGTACTCCAAGCCAAAACAGAAGCTTATTAGAAATCCATGCATGGACCTAAGCATACTGAAATGTCTAATGCAACACATGCAAAGATGTAATCTAGGCAGGCTCGGCTATCCTAAACATGGCATGTGAAATGTTACAAATAACATGTATTCAATTTGGAATTGAAGTACAATGCAGTTTGTATGATGTACCGAGCCTGATGCATGTTAACAAATGCATGGATGCACGCATGCATTGCATAAGGTGTGCTAAATTAAACATGCCCTAATCTACCATCATAAGGTGTAAATAAAAGGGATAGAAAGAAATGGGGTTGGAAGACATACACCCACTCACACACACTTATTACAAATTCGCCTCACCGGAGGCACCAAAATAATAATACGTCCAAGATAATGAATGAATAAATTATTAGAATTCTAATTACTTAATAAATAAATGTGAAATAAATGGGGCCACCCCCCCCGCCTCGAGATCTTGTGAATGATGCATGCTCGATGTCCGCCTTGCGGGAATCCGCACCATGCCTCTGCCTCTTTGTTTTACTCCTCTGGAAAATTGCCAAAGTCTTGGGACAGATCCCCTGAGTACCTCAGAACATCACCTTTGGAAGAAATTACCACCGTGCTTGTGATGGCCACCTTTGCAAAACAATCTATCGGCAAGTCGGCACTATTTTACAGTCGGCACAAAGTTCAAAAAAATGCTGAAAAAGAGCGGAGACAGGCGGTGCATGGCATTGGACTTTTGGACATATTTGTGCATGGCCAATGCTCCCTATCATGTGTAGAACTCAAGGAAGCATGGCACTTGGTTCTAGGGCTATCAATTGTGCACCTTGGTGCATGATAGCCTAAGGACCAAGGTTGCATTTTCAATGTAAAAATGCATGCAAACAAACACATGAAACCAAGACCTTATCATGCTCTAGTCAAAGGCCTTGGTGACTTGGGAATGGAGGTGTGTTTTGCCACTTGAAGTGCAAACACCCCTCACTTTCCACACTTGGTTTGACACCCCAAACCAAGTAATGAAATGCATATATGCAACATAAAGCAAATGATGCAATATGGGACTAAGATGCAAGGCATACTAAATGCAATGCAACCTAACATGACAAGTGTATGATGCTTAGACATGCAAGATACAAATGTAATGCAAGTGTAGACAACCTAAGCAATGTGACCATCATATCACAACACTTAATGAACCAAACATGTAATAAGCATAAGACAAGCATGCCATGGTGGACTAGACCACAAAAGGGCAACCCCCAATCCTCCCCAAAACAGTGGCAAAATGGACCAAAAGATGTAGACAAACAACCATGTAAGCATACAAGCCAAAAGGCCTAAGGCAAAGGCATAAAGTGGTGTATTCAACCTTCCCCTATTCATGACCAAACATGGCACATATCAAGCAACCCAAAATGACAGATTTTCAGCATGCAAAACACACCCAAAACTCACACACATGGCATCCCAAAAGCTCTAAACACACAAGGATACATGAGGGATATTTCGAGGCATAAAAGGACACACCTTTAAAGCATGAAAGAGATGACAAATATGAACATGTGAGCATGGATTAAGGTCTGAAATAACATGTTGGGTAGTTCCAAACCCCTAAAATAATGGAAGCAATGCATGCTACACACTCACACACCTAAGGCTAGCAAGCCAAAATGCAAAGTGACTATATAAGGCATGTCATGGATGGCCTAAATAACCAAAAACAGATCTTATACATGACAAAAAAAGCAAATTTTCAGTCTATGACCAGCCGCAAGAACAGAAGCAAGATAGGCTAAGAAAGCATGCAAGATTACGGTAAATCACATGGATTTCAAAGCAAGTAGCATAAGGATTATCCAAACAATGTTGAGCCCTTCAACAATGTTGAAGAAGGGCTCAAAATAAGCCTACTCTTAGCTTACATCATGCTCTGAAACAGATTATACATTAGTCAAAAATAGCATGCAAAGATCATGGCATACAAGGGGTATTGAGATAGGTGCTAGATGCAGCCACCAAATGGCAAGGGGTCCTCAATCAAACATGAAGAGGACCCCAAAACAAGACTATTTGAAGTTTGGGTCGGAGCCCAAAAGTGCTTGCAACTAGGGCTAAGATATGAAGCAAGAAAAGGCTAGAAAGGGAAGATGAAGACTTACCCTTGTAGACCAACAAACCAGCACCTCTTGGACCAAGTTTTGGTGTTCCTAAGCTCTGCAAATGTCCCCCAAGTCGTTGGTATGGAGTGGTGTATGAGTTGTGCTATGGGTTGATGAAGGAATGGCCAAGAACTATGGACTTTGGGAGTTGTATGGAAGAGATATGGAGAGAGGGGTTATATATATATATATCGATATATATATATATATCTGCTGGTTTTTGTTTCAAACTCCAACCCTAAGCAATGGAGAGGAAGAGCTCTTATATAGAGCAAGCAAATGGCTTACAAGAGAAGCTAAGGGTCAAGGGGCTTCTCCAAGAAGCCAAGATAGTGGTAAGGCTTCTTGAGGAAGCCAAGACAAAGGGTCAAGGCTTCCTCAAGAAGCCATGAGCAAAGGGTGCAAAATAAGGGTCAAAAGGTGCAAAATGGTGCAAAATAGGCACATGTATGCACGTGGGTCTGGTTCTGTGCATCCCTGGCACAGCTGGCATGCACCAAGCTTGGGGGTGCAAAGGGTTCAGTCGGCCAATTTGATCATCGGCCAAAATAAAGTGCCGGTCGGCACTCTTTTCTGCCGGTCGGCTAAATAGAGTGCCGATGGATGATTCCTTGGTCAAAACATGGCCGGTGGGTATGCAAATCGAAGCCCCGGAAGTTAGCTTTCCAATGGCGCAAACCTTGCATCAAAATTCCTCCTGTGCAAAAAGTTATGCCCTTTTCCGTGAAGTCGCGCAGACTCGATCCAACCGGAATGATCCCCTGCTTCAACCAATCATATCTCCTCCACCCGGACTTGGCTCTAGGAGATTCTTGAGTGCAAAGTGAAGCCCCGGAAGTCTTCTTTCCAATGATGGTGGCCTCATAGCTTAACTCCAAGTATTGAATTGAATAAGCCCGATTTAGCGAGGGCTGCTCGATTCCCTTCTACCGGATCTATGCCGAACTTCTCCCAGTTTTCTTTTCTCCTTTCCTCTTTTCTTCAACTCCAAACCCTTAAACAAAGTGTTTGGGAAGATTTGCCTCTCTTCTTGCCGAAGGAATTGAACCTGTGCCCTGCACATCTCTCAACACCGAGCAAACCATCAGTAATGCCCAAGTCTTGAGGGCGGTCAAAAATGGGGTGTCTACAGTTGCCCCTCTTTGTCAGAACTCGAAAGTCATAACAATGACGGGAGTGAATGTCAAAGCCCAGAGACGACCCATTTTTGACAAGGCCGAAGACTTGGACAAACAAACAAAATATCGATAAATAAATGGTTGTGCCCGAGGTCGCCCACGTATCCCTTTGCAAGGAATCAAACCAACAGAGTTGAGTAAGGATGCAAAGTGATGCACAATGCAAGTGCATAACTTATGATCATGCAAAGGATCTTTGGATGAAGCAATTATGCAAAATAAATGCAACATTTTAAGCGAATGCTATGCAAGCAAGTGAACGTGAACCATACTACATCTCATGTAGAAAGGATGTAAGAGAATTATGCAATTCTCACGAACATGTGCGTTAGATACACAAAAGTGAACAAACATGTGTGATGGATACACCAAAGTGAAGAGAGTGTGATGGATACACTATATGAATAAAGTGTGATTGATACACTAAGTGAAGCAAAGTGTGACAGATACACTAAGCAAACAAGTGTGATGGATACACTAAGCAAATATGTGATAGATACAAAAGTGAATGTGTGGTATGGATACACAAAGGAGCATGTGATAGATACAAAAAGTGAATGTGTGTGGTAGATACACAAAGAAAGTGTGTGATTGATACACAAAGTGAATGTGTGATTGATACATAAAGCAAAAGTGTGTGATTGATACACAAAGGTGTGATTGATACACAAAGCAAAAGTGTGTGATTGATACACAAAGCACAAAGCGAGCGTGTGTGATTGATACACAAAGTGAGTGTGTGTGATTGATACACAAAGCGAAAGTGTGTGATTGATACACAAAGCGAGCGTGTGATTGATACACAAAGTAAGTGTGTGTGATGGATACACAAAGTGAGCACGTGATAGATACACTACATGATGATGGATACACAAAGGATGAACACAGAGTGTGATAGATGCACTAAGTGAATGAGTGTGATGGATACACAAAGGCAAACACAAAGTGTGATAGATGCACTAAGTGAACAAGGTATGATTGATATACTAAATGTGAACACGAAGTGTGATAGATGCACTTAGTGAACAAGGTATGATTGATATACTAAAAGTGAACACAAAGTGTGATAGATGCACTTAGTGAACAAGTATGATTGATATACTAAAAGTGAACACAAAGTGTGATAGATGCACTTAGTGAACAAGTATGATTGATATACTAAAGGTGAACACGAAGTGTGATAGATGCACTTAGTGAACAAGTATGATTGATATACTAAATGTGAACACAAAGTGTGATAGATGCACTTAGTGAACAAGTATGATTGATATACTAAAGGTGAACACGAAGTGTGATAGATGCACTTAGTGAACAGGAGTATGATTGATATACTAAGGGTGAACACGAAGTGTGATAGATGCACTTAGTGAACAAGTATGATTGATATACTAAATGTGAACACAAAGTGTGATAGATGCACTTAGTGAACAGGAGTATGATTGATATACTAAGGGTGAACACGAAGTGTGATAGATGCACTTAATGAACAGGAGTATGATTGATATACTAAGGGTGAACACGAAGTGTGATAGATGCACTTAATGAACAGGAGTATGATTGATATACTGAGGGTGAACACGAAGTGTGATAGATGCACTTAATGAACAGGAGTATGATTGATATACTAAAGGTGAGTGAAGTGTGTGATTGATACACTGAATGCAATGAAGTGTGTGATTGATACACTGAATGAAATGAAGTGTGTGATTGATACACTGGATGCAATGAAGTGTGTGATTGATACACTAAAGTGAGAATGGGTGTGATAGATACATAAAATGATAATGTGTGTGATTGATACACGAAATGAGGATGTGTGTGATAGATACAGAAAATGAGAATGAAATGTGATTGATACACTAAATGAGTATGTGCGTGATAGATACACAAAATGAGTGAATATGTGTGTGATAGATACACAAAATGAGAATGTGCGTGATAGATACACAAAATGAAAGAAGTGTGATTGATACACTAAATGAGAATGAAGTGTGATTGATACACTAAGGCAAATGAAATGTGTTAGATACACTAAGTGGAGCAAATGACTGTGTGTGATAGATACACGAAGTGAATGGGGTGTGATTGATACACTAAAGCAAATAAAGTGTGTTAGATACACTGAGTGAAAGACGTGTGATTGATACACGAAGGGAATGAGGTGTAATTGATACACTATTCTGGCTTGAAGTAGACTTGATCTTGAGCTTGAAGTAGAGGTACACTCATACTTCGGAGCACTGGCAAGGCCTGAAGAGGTACACACGGGATGTAGTCTCGAAACTTACTGAAGGTGAAACACACTCAGATGCTTCAATTTTCCCTCTTTTGCTTTTGCTTTGATCTGGAACCTATATAGCTTCAGATAGGTCCCGGTTCTCATTCACACTTATCGGGGTGAACCTGCAGCTTTTATGAAAGAACGAATCTGTTTTTGCACAAATGTGGAGAATGGCACGGCACTCTGAGCACAAGATGATTTGATTTTGAAATTGAAATTGAGTTCTCAACTGGGTATTGAGTCTACGACTGGACACAGCACACCACGACTCAACATGGAAATAAAAGGCACATAACCTAGACACATCGAGTGACACTCGAGACGACTCAAAGCCAAAATCGAAACAAACAAAAGGACACGACACTCAAACGCACAGGAGCCTGTTTCACCGGGTAGTATTTCCCACCCTTTCTCATTTGTGATCCTCACATCACTCGGCCCTCAAGCTCTATTTTTCTGAAAAAGCCCTTTTCTCACTTTTTCTCTCATCGCGCACCTCTCTATTCTTCAATCTCTCATTTTTCATCCCTCCCCTGGGTGGTTGGCGGATAGACAAGGAGTTGCGGGCTTTTGCCCCTAGCATTCTGCTAGATTCTTTTCTTCTGCTTACAACAGTGAACTTTCCCACAGAGGGGTTGTGCCACAGCTGGGTGTGTAGCAAATCCACAGCTAACATCGGTTGATGATGCCCTGCTGGGGAGTTTGGACGTGGTTAGATCTGTCCAGATGAGGAAGTGGAACATCTTGATCCATTCCAATTAGCCGCACTTGACTTAATACCTCGCTGCTTGGAGGGTTAGAGAGCTTTCAGCCCTTTGTTGTTGACTTCAGTTGTGCCCTTCCTGGCAAGTATGCTGGCGACGGGGGAAAGACAGGAAGCCTGACTCAACTGTGCCCCTAGTTCATCATTTTGACCATTTTTTTTTTGGTTTTAAAACAATTTTGACCAACATGAAAGTTAGATTAACATGCTTATTCAACTTTTTGATTTAAAATTATGCAAGTTAGGCTATGAGCTTTGAAAATTTTCCTTTTTGGGTCCAAGAAAATGGTCGAGCTTTGGAAAATATGGAATGGAATTTTTGAGAGAATTAGTCAACCTCAAGAAAAATTCTCAAAAACTATTTTTGCAAACGGCCAATGCTCAACAAGCACGGAACCTACTCTTGAGATGCACAACCTCGGACCCATAAGCAATGGAAAATTGCCCCTTGTCCTTGCATGGCAACGGAAAGTTGCCCCTTGTTTGAAATGACACCGCGGCGTTTTGAATGGCAACGGAAAGTTGCCCCTTGTTTGAACGGCACCGCAGCGCATTGAATGGCAACGGAAAGTTGCCCCTTGTTTGGATAGCGCCGTGGCATACTGCAATCAATCTTCAGAGTGACGATGACAACCAAACTCTCAGATACAGAGAAGGCAAAGAGGATCAAAACCATTACATGGACACAATCGATTTGGAAGTGTTTACGGCTGGACTTCAGGATGAAGTTGCCTACGTATCCCAAACATGGGAATCAAGCCTTACGTAGTTCGGGGTTAAGGTACACTCGGGTATTTAACCTCTCCTTTTTATGCTCTAACTTTTGCCAAGGCGCCTATTGCAGGTTTTCGACCTTGCGAGCTTCTTTTTCTTTCCTTTTCAATTCTTTTTCATTTTTTTCTTCTTCTTTTTTTTTCTTTTTCTTTTACCAAGGCGCCCGATGCGGGTTTTCGACCTTGCGAGCTTCTTTTTCTTCTTTTTTTTCTTTTTTTTTTCTATTCTTTTCATTCCTTTTCATTTTTTCATTTTTTGCATTTTTTTTTTTATTTTTATTTTTCTCTTGCTCTAACTTTTGCCTGGGTCGCCCTTCCGGGTTTTCGGCCCAGCGAGCCTCTCAAAGGGTAAAAAGTGTAACAAGTCCATGCCAAATGGTTTTCGAGATTGAAGCCATCTGTATCCAAAAGAGTGGTTGTATCGATTTGCGAAGGATCCATCTTCGCTCTTGAGCACATCGGATATTTTTGCCCCTAGTTCAAGGGGCTTCGATCTAGCTTCCCAAGCCTCTTGACGACATCGATCTTCTTGATTTGACTTTCTTGCCTCTTGTTCGTGGGCTGCTTTGAATCTGGCCACACAGGCCTCACATTGTAGTTAACCGTTGAACGTTTTGAATCCAAGTTCAAGGTTTGAAAGCAAAGGGGTTGAGTCTCGAGGCCGAGAGCGATCCTAAGCTGCACAATCTCAAGAGTGATTCCACACATGTCTCGCAGGACTGCAAAACAATTTTTGAAAGTTTTTAAGAAAGCGACAAATCGAACTGAACAAGATGTAGGACCAATCTGGATCAAAGCTAGGGTCCTTCTCAAGATTACACTAACAAGCATGATTTCATTCATTAAGGGCTTAGCACGCCTCTCTTTCTCTCAATTTGATCAAAGTTTTGCAAATTCCGAGGAATTCCTCCCTCTTTGTTTTCACCGCAGTGTTAGAAAAAAGTTTTGAAAAACTTAGGTCATTACAATGACTTCAAGGCACAGAAAAGACAGAGCTTCTAGTCAAATACTGCCATCTCATTTAGAACTTCGCACAAGCTGCACACGGTAAACAAATGCGAGCGTGAAAATCATCTTTGTTTCATTCAGATCAGTTGGCACAACTGCGTAAACAGACTCAAAACAAAATGAAAAGACAGACGTGAAACAAGCAAGTGATGTCCGAGGTAACACCCCCGAAATCACCCGACTCTGACGAAACAGGACTGACTCGATACAACAAGACAGACCCGACTGACTCAGTATAAAAAGACTGACCCAACACAAAACGACAAGACTGACCCAATACCCAAGTCAGAAAGTATAAAACTAGCATTCAAAATGCTCAAAACAGTGCATGCCATACGCCGCATCTGGAGTAAACTGAGTGCCGCCCGCAGGTGGTTCATCCCCTGATCACATATTCGTACTATCCCCAAAGTTCACTGATCCAGTGGTGATGGACCTTACTGAGCTGGTGCGGTGATGACGTTGTTGTCAAACAAATCTTGTACATCATGGCGCAGACGAAAGCAGCTATCGGTCTCATGACCGGTTTGTTGATGGTACGCACAGTACTTAGTCTTGTCATGCTTTGGAGGGAGAGGATCAGGTAAAGGCCGTTGTTCCAATGGTTTCAGATGTCCTTTCCGGATTAGGACCTCTAGAGCCTTTGACAAAGGCATATGAAGTGGGGTGAAAACCCTCTTGACTCGAGGTGGATATTTGGTTTTCTGTGAGCTACTTCCGGACACACTGGTAAATGGGGTAGCTGTTTTTGATGCGGTGTTGGTGACCATGCCCACTTGAAGATCTTGCATCACCACCGGTGGTCGCATTGAGCGAGAAAATGCCCTCTGGCCGCTCCTTCTCTGATCAATAAGGCCTTGTTTCATAGCATCTTCGATCCAGACTCCCATCTCATGTAAGTCCGAAAAGGTGGGGAAGGGGACTACTATCATCTTTTGCATTAACCGGTGAAGATTGCGCACAATCATCCGAATCTGGTCTTTATCCGCCTAGCGCCATCATTGAGGCCTTGGCCCTCCAACGGGTTACAAAGTCGAGAAGCTCTCTTCGGCTCTTGCTGGTTGTCTCAAGATCACGGGTTGTGATCTCGATCCGGTATTGTATGAATATTGTGCGGCGAAGGCCTCGGACATCTCCTCCCTTTTCTTGAGTCTTCTAGTTTGGCGTGCCGGTTGGCGCAATACCCTGTGGTCCTGCTAAAGAGGGAGAGCTTCTGTAATCTTGTCAAGCCCATCGGGCGTAGAACATCTGAAAACAAACTTAGGTGGACCATGGGGTCCCCGGACCCATCAAATCGGTCAATGTGAGGCATCTTGAAACGATCTGGCAACGTCACAGCTGCGTCGGTATATCCATCTTCGATATCCGGGATGGACTTGACTCCTTGGGATTTCTTAAACATTTTTTCCAACTTACTCAGCTTCAGCGCTGTGGGGTCCGCTTCGAACTCGAAGGGAGAGTCCGGTACATTGATAGGCGTGGGCGCCTTGGATAGTTGCGGTAGAATCGGGGGCGGAGCTGGCCCCGTTGGAAGATCTGTATCCTCTTGGACATTTTGGACATTTGGCGTCTCCCCAGGTGCTGGAGCTCCTGTTGGGGGAGGAACTTGTTGTGAAGCAGACGCGCCGCTTTGCTGCGACAGTGATGAGCTCGCTTTGAGCCATAATTGACTTCTTTGCTTGGAGAATCGCTTGGCGGATGGCGTCTTCTCGCATGAGTTTCATAGTTTCATGCATCCGACGATCATTGCCTCTACCGACGATTCTTGGTCCATCTGACTGACTGGTATATCTATCCCTGTGGTGTAAACTGAGACCTCGGCCGACAATCCTTTGGTGAGGGGATAAGGGTTCTTGATGGTAATCACTGAACCGGTGACCGTGCTTGATCGCTTTTACTCGCCTTTGGCAAATCTCGACCCGACAAAGTCTACCAACGCAAATCCAATGTACCCAGAGGATAGTGGAGCCTTCTGAAGCTATGGTTCCAAGACTACCTATCAAAAGGAAAAGCAGAAAGACATCTCGGCTCAACTTCACCAAATTGAGCAGTCTCAGATTCTATTATCGATCATTGTTCCCGAAATCATCGCCCCAAATCTGACACCCGCAGATATGGTGATTCTCAAAAAATCGATCTTGGTGCTCGGATATCCAGCCCGCAAATTGGTGTATGCATTCTCAGAGATACACTCTAAAAGCACATAGCAAGTAAAAGAGCCAAAACACCCCTATGTTGGGGTAGGGTTTCCTGTCCTATTTTGTCGAGCTAGGGTTTCACTACGCACACGGTTTCAAACAACCTAACATCGGGTAAGCAACTGTGTCCTAATTTGGAATGGTCACTATGGATCCGAATATGCACTAGGTCGAATGGTCGAAGGGTGCCGGTAAAACCGGGTTTGTGTTCCCATCTTGGGCGAGCCCAACCGTCACCTTATGGACATGCCTTGACAAGACAAGCCTCCAAAGAAACCGCCAGAATAGCAGATGGCCAACACGGTGTCCTAGGCGCACCAATGCACATGCAATGCAAAGAAACACATAAGTGTAGTCAAACAGGATATCACGAGTTCGAGTCAAGCTCTCTAAATCCCCCAGAGTCGCCAGAATCAGAACAAGTCCATGGGGACCTCGCTCTGATTCGGACTCTTTAAGTTTGTGTAGGTTCTATCTGAACCAAAGAGTCCACCCGCAAATCGTTTTAAGAAAGCAGATTTTTGAAAAGTAGTGCCAAACATGGATGCTTTGCGGACTGAGTCGCCACCTAAATATTTTTAAAATGGGGAATTTAGGAAACCACGACTCGGTCGAAGGCCACGTGTCCGTCATCACCAAAGTTGTCTTGGCTCGGGAGCTTGGGTACGATCGGGAAGGTCACTATGAGCACTTTCGCCGGTCCAAGACCGCCTCTACTAACCATGATATCCTCTTTTGAAAACATTACGTGTTCTTATTCGGTTATTAGCCTAGATTTACTATGTTATGCATGACAAACAAGTATAGACCAAATCGCCTAAGTTGGAACAAAACATTGTAAGTTTGTATTGAAAATGACTTGCTACTCATAAGTAGGCTAAAATGCAGGTTTTGCCACTCTCAAGCGGGCTTTTAGAAAAGACGGTTTTGCCACTATCTAGTGGGCTTTAAAACTCACAGTTTTTAATATGTGTCCCAATTTAGGTAATTCAACCCCCATCCACAGGCATTCATGCAGTTATATCATATAAGCACTTAGCCTCATGGTAAGCATGCTATCATGGCAACATTCACACGCATGTGATATGCTAAAGCGTAAAAGCTCACCTAGTACTCCAAGCCAAAATAGAAGCTTATTAGAAATCCATGCATGGACCTAAGCATCTTGAAATGTCTAATGCAACACATGCAAAGATGTAATCTAGGGCTCGGCTATCCTAAACATGGCATGTGAAATGTTACAAATAACATGTATTCAATTTGGAATTGAAGTACAATGCGCTTTGTATGATGTACCGAGCCCGATGCATGTTAACAAATGCATGGATGCACGCATGCATTGCATAAGGTGTGCTAAATTAAACATGCCCTAATCTACCATCATAAGAGGCGGTAAATAAAAGGGATAGAAAGAAATGGGGTTGGAAGACATACACCCACTCACACACACTTATTACAAATTCGCCTCACTCGGAGGCACCAAAATAATAATGGTCTAAGATAATGAATGAATAAATTATTACGAATTCTAATTACTTAATAAATAAATGTGAAATAAATGGGGCCCTACCGCCTCGAGATCTTGTGAATGATGCATGCTCGATGTCCGCCTTGCCCGGGGATCCGCACCGTGCCACTGTTGCCTCTGTTTTGCTGTCTTACTTCTCTGGAAAATTGCCAAAGTCTTGGGACAGATCCCGAGTACCTCGTAACATCACCATTGGAAGAAATTACCACATTTGCTTGTGATGGCCACCTGCAAAACAATCTATCGGGAAATCTGGTGCGGTCGGCACTATTCACAAAGTTCCTTTGTAGACCAATGAACCAAAGACCTCTTGGACCAAGCTTTGGTGCTCCTAAGCTCGCAAATGACCTCCAAGTCTGGAAATGGAAATGGTGGTGTTGTGCTATGGGTTGGTGAAGGAATGGCCAAGAATAATGGACTTTTGGAGGCAAAGGAGTGAGATATAGAGAGAGATAGAGGGTTGTCTCTATCTATATCAGATATATATCTATATATCTCTGGTTTTTGTTCCAAACTCCCAACCCTAAGCAATGGAGAGGAAGAGCTCTTATATAGAGCAAGCAAATGGCTTACAAGAGAAGCTAAAGCAAGGGGCTTCTCCAAGAAGCCAAGACAGCTGGTAGGCTTCTTGAGGAAGCCAAGACAAAAGGGTCAAGGCTTCCTCAAGAAGCCATGAGCAAAGGGTGCAAAATAAGGGCCAAAAGGTGCAAAATGGTGCAAAATAGGCACATGGATGCACGTGGGTCTGTGCATCCGCGGCTGGTGTGCACTAAGCTTGGGGGGTTCAAAGAGTTCAGGTCGGCCAGAAGGTGTGATCATCGGCCAAAATAAAGTGCCGGTCGGCACTCTTTTCTGCCGGTCGGTTAAATAGAGTGCCGATGGATGATTCCTTGGTCAAAACATGGCCGGTGGGTATGCAAATCGAAGCCCCGGAAGTTAGCTTTCCAATGGCGCAAACCTTGCATCAAAATTCCTCCTGTGCAAAAAGTTATGCCCTTTTCCGTGAAGTCGCGCAGACTCGATCCAACCGGATGATCCTCGCTTCAACCCAACATATCTCCTTCACCGGACTTGGCTCTAGGAGATTCTTGAGTGCAAAGTGAAGCCCGGAAGTCTTCTTTCCAATGATGGTGGCCTCATAGCTTAACTCCAAGTATTGAATTGAATAAGCCCGATTTAGCGAGGGTCGCTCGATTCCTTCTACCGGATCTATGCCGAACTTCTCTTTTCTCCTCTCCTTTCCTCTTTTCTTCAACTCCAAACCCTTAAACAAAGTGTTTGGGAAGATTTGCCTCTCTTCTGCACATCTCTCAACACCGAGCAAACCATCAGTAATGCCCAAGTCTTGAGGGCGGTCAAAAATGGGGTGTCTACAGATACTTATGATGTGAAAATGATTCAAGTAGAGCCTGACAACTGCTTGTCAGCAGCTGACAGCGAGTGGTGGGACGACAATGATTTGTGTCTGGCCCATACCGATGAAGATTGGGGAGGTTACATCCCGAATAATACATGGTATGCTGAGGAGATAGACCATCTTACCCGCAATGGACGGTACTTTAAGCCACCACACCTGGATCAAGCAGAGCCATCCGGAAAGGACCGGGAGGTCGAAAAACAAAAGAAGAAGTAACTAGAAGAAGAGTTAGTGCTGAAACAGCTCAAGAAAATCCAAGTCAATATCTCTATCTGGGGTCTTCTCATGGCTTCATGAGTGCACCGAGAAGCAGTATTGTCAGTAATAGACAAAGTTAAATTGTCCATTGCTACTACGCCCGAGCAACTTGTGGGCTTGGTCTTTTCAGGTGGTACCAAGCCAAGAGCTGCAGTCAAAAGAGTCGGCTCACAACTAACCATTATACATTTCTATGGAATGTAGGGAGAAGCGGGTGCCAGTGGTGTTGGTGGATACTGGTTCTGCCATTAATGTTTGTTCGTCCTCGTACTACCTATCCAATTGGCCTCAAATCAGGAGACTTTGTTCCCAAAGCCCAGGTTATACGGGCATATGATAACATAAGTTGAGAGGTCATGGGCACGGTGAAAGTGTGAGTCCAGGTGGGCCCATCTGAGCAAGAGTTCAAGTTTCACGTCCTGGATGTACCACCTATCTTTAATCTGCTGTTAGGGAAGCCTTGGTTACATCAGGTGAAGGCTGTCTCTTCCACCCTCCATTAATGTTGAAGTATCCTCATGGGGGAGGAGTAGAAATCGTCTTTGGGAAATCAACCATCCATCCGCCTTCGGAGGTGACCACGCCAGTGCTAGAGATCAACCATGGCAATGAAAATGTGTTCCTCTCGGGGATTCATTCTGGCTAAAGCCCGGGTAGTGCAGACCATTCTGGCCATGGATGAAGGCATGTACGTCAGTGCCCAGTCCATTTAATTCATGAACAAGTTGCGGCATGTTTTGAGAATGGGGCTTGGCCAAAGTGGGTGAAAAGGTGTTACGATATCAGCCAAGGTGTCACATGACCCACATACCTTTAGATTGGACTATGTGCCCATCAGAGAGGACTAGATCAGAAAAGGGGAAGAGATGAGGGGTAAAGCCAAAGATAAGAGAGCTGGGAAACATTATGAGCTTGTCCACAAGCCAATCCAAAGGACGTTGAATGGTCGTTTTGTTCGAGAGGGAGAGGATTTTCCTTTTTGTGGCTTTCTTGAGCCTTGGGTAAATTCCTCAAAGAAGCGCGTCCCTAGGTTCAAGATTTTCTTTGATCTGTAACTGCGAGACAGTGATGAAGAAAGGGCTATCTGTCCAGTTCTGAATCGGGTGATGAGCTACAATCTGATTTCACTAAGTCTGTGGAGTCGGAATCAGATTCAAGTCAGTCTGGGAAGTCTGAGTCTAGTACTTCTGGGGGTGGTAACCCGGATACCAAAGTCCTGTCTAGGCTTTCATTCAAATTTTCTTTTGAGTCTGTAACCGAAGATCTGGACCTTTTGAATGAGAACGCTGTAGATTCTGTGTATTTCACTGTGCCATTGGTTTATTGCATTGACCAAGATTCTCAAAATTTTAACGAAAACAAAAAGGAAGAAATATCTTTGGCTTTGAAAAACTTGATTAATCGAGAGAAGGAAAGGTTTGTTAAGCCTTGTATTGATGAAATCCTTGCCATTAATGTGGGTATTGAGAAGGATCCACGCTTGGTCCAGATCGGGTCCACGTTTTCTTCGGAGGAACACGAGCATTTAATTGCTTTATTAAAATATTTCAAAAATATTTTCGCGTGGTCCTATAAAGACATGCTTGGAATCGACCCTGAGATTCTACAGCACCAGATCCCCCTCATCCCCGAGGCCTGACCAGTCAAGTAGAAACTGTGCAGAATTCGTCCGGATTGGGCACTAAAAATAAAAGAAGAGGTCACCAAGCAAATTGATGTATGGTTTTTGTTAGCATCCAAGTATCCGGCCTCGTTGGCCAATATCGTCCCAGTGCCAAAAAAGGATGACAGGATTCGGGTTTGCATTGACTTCAGAGACCTGAACAAAGCCAGTCTAAAGGAAAACTTCCCATTGTTGTATATTGATGAGTTGGTAGACTTTAATGCTGGCCATGCCTTACTCTCATTTATGGATGGATTTTCCGGATATAACCAGATTCTGATGGCACCAGAAGATAGAGAAAAGATGGTTTTCACCACACCATGGGGTATATAGTGCTACCGAGTCAGGCCTTTTGGGTTGAAAAATGCTGGGGGTACCTATTAGAGGGCTACGATCACCATTCTGCATGATATGATCCACAAAGATGTTGAGGTGTACGTGGATGACATGATCGTCAAGTCCAAAGAGCGAGAATGTACTACACCGCACAGAAGAAATTCTTTCAACGGATCAGAGAATATGAATTAAGGTTGAACCCATAAAAATGTACCTTCGGGGTGACGGTAAGGAAAATGATGGGGTTTCTGATCACATAGAGAGGAATTGAAGTAGATCCTTCTAAAATTAAGGTCATCTTAGAAATGCCACCACCCAGGACTGAAAAGGAGGTGCTCGACTTTCTAGGTAAAGTGTATTTCATAAGACGATTTTTTTTCAAATTAACCTTGACTTGTGAACCACTATTTGGTCTCTTGAAGAAAGGGAAGAAGTTTCAATGGGACGATCGATGTCAGTTACCTTTGAGCAAGTTAAGCAATATCTCCAAAATCTGCCTGTGTTGCCGCCACCAGAGCTGGGGAAACCTTTGATTCTGTATCTGTCGGTGACGGACTTGACCATGGGGTGCATGCTAGTTCAAGAATCTAAAAATAGAGTAGAGAAGCCCATCTATTACTTTAGCAAGAAGATGTTGGATTATGAGTCCCGCTACACTCCTCTCAAGAAAGCTTGCTTAACATTGGTATGGGCTACTAGGAAGTTGAGGCATTACTTGTTAGCTCACTTTGTAATTCTGGTTTCGAGATTAGATCCCATCAAATATCTCTTTAAGAAACTAGCACTTAAGAGTAGGCTAGCTCATTGGCTACTTCTTCTCTCCGAATTTGATCTTAAATATGTTACGCACAAGTCAGTTAAAGGGAGAGCTGTAGCGGAATTCCTGGTAGATCACCCAGTAGAAGGAGATGAGGCAGTAGAGTACTTATTCCTGGATGAAGACATTCTGCAAGTCGAAGAGGAAACATGGACGATGTACTTTGACGGAGCGTCTAATCAGTATGGTTATGGGATAAGTGTGTTGCTGATAGCACCTGATGATTCCCATATACCTTTAGCTTTCAAACTCCAATTCAAGGAGTCCAACAATGAAGCAGAATATGAAACGTGCATTGCTAGTTTGGAAGCTGCCCTAGGACTAGGGGCAATAAGGTTGGATGTCATTGGAGACTCAAACTTGGTTGTTTCTCAAGCAAACAGAGACTAGAAAGTCAAAAAAGAGAAGAAGAAGAAGGTCTATCATCAAGCCCTGGATATTCTGATTCCAAGGTTTGAAAAACTAACATTTGCACACCTATTGAGAGAGAACAACCGGTTCGCCGATGCATTGGCAACTCTATCTACTATGGTAGACATCTCGCTGGAAGTTAAGATGCGTCCAATCGTCATCGAATAGAAATACACGCTGGCCTATGAAACCATTGCTGCAATAGATGCCATGTAAGACAAAAACCCCTGGTATTACAATATTTGGAACTTTTTGGAAAAAGAGAGGTATCCACTAGGGGCAAATGCCAAACACAAACGGGGAATAAGGCGTCTGGCCATCCAATATATCATCTGTGGGGGTAAGCTTTACAAAAGAGGCCATCTGAGAATGCACAAGTTGTGTGTTGAAGCGGAGGAATCGAAGCGCCTTATGGAGGCTATCCACAGAGGAGAATGCAGAGCACATATGAACGGTGTGATGCTAGCTCAGAAGATCCTCAGATAAGGTTATTATTGGTCAACTATGGAGGAAGATTGCATTGGTTTTGTACAACGATGCCACAAATGTGAAATCCATGCCAGTTGCATGAATATCCCGCCATCAAAGCTCTATAACATGACTTCGCCATGGCCTTTCTCAGTTTGGGGAATCGATGTTGTCAGTGCAGTCATGCCAAAGGGGTCAAATGGGCATGAGTTTATTCTGGTGGTGATTGACTATTTTACGAAGTGGGTGGAAGCTCAATCCTATGCCATGCTGAAGGCATCACATGTAGCCAAATTAATCAAAAACAATATCATCTGTTGGTACGGAGTTTCAAATGAGATCATATTAAATAACGGCTCACACTTTAAGAAAGAGGTGCTGGATCTACTTGAAAAATACAACGTGGCTTTCCACAAGTCATCAACATACAGACCACAGACCAATGGAGCTGCCGAGGCCGCCAACAAGAACGTTAAGAACATCCTGCGGAAGGTGGTCAAGACCTACAAGGACTGACCGGATAAACTGCCATTTGCTCTTTGGGGCTACAGAATGTCGATTTGGAAATCCACAAGGGTAACCTCTTACTCTCTAGTGTATGGGATGGAGGTCGTTCTGCCAATAGAGATTGAAGTGTCGTCACGGCGAATTATGGCCGAGTGTCAGATAGTAGAGGCGGATTGGCAACAGAGTAGGTTTGAAGAGTTAATGCTGTTTAATGAGAGGAGCTTGAAGGGATTGTATCATGCCCAGGGCTACCAGTGTAGAATTGTCAGGGCTTTTGACAAGAAAGTCAAGTCTAGGAATCTCAAGGAATGAGACATGGTGCTCAAAGACAACCAGGCTCTTATCCACGACCCTAGGGGCAAGTTTAGACCCAATTGGACTGGTCCTTATATTATCAAATTTATCTGGTCAAGAGGGGCAATTATTCTCATGGACCTAGATGGCCTGGAGTTTTCACAGCTAATCAATATGGACAAGTTGAAGAAATATTACCCTTGAGAGGCTCACCAGGCCGAAAATCCGAACGGCGACCTAGGCAAAAGTTAGAGCATGAAAAATTAGAAATAAAGAAAAACTGAGCTCGCAAAGGTTAAAAATCCTAAAGGGTGACTTTGGCAAAAGTTAGAGTGCAAAAGGAGAGCGTTAATACTTGAGTGAACCTGAACCGAACTACATAAGGCCTGATTCCCATCTTTGGGATACGTAGGCAACTTCATCCTGAAGTTCGGCTATAACCAGGTCCAACTCAACTATCCTATCCATTTGATCAGGCCATCTTGGTCCATTGTGGTCTAGCTTGGTTGCGATACCTCTGTTTCGGCGGAAAGGCCAGTTACAAGACGGAGCGATGGTAATGAATGCAATTATGGGCAGTTGGAATCTTTTGATTTAGGGTTATACATCTTAAGGATTGATTTCGTGTGTGTCAGGGAGTGATCATTCTCGAAAATTGTTCTAAAGAGTTTTAATAAAAGTTGATTGTTCTCAAAATTTTGCCTTTTTATAACTTAGACCATTTCGGGACCAAAAGGAAAATTTTTAGTGCTCACAACTTTAATTCCATTGATTTCAACACAAGTACATTCTTCAACTCTCTGATTGCAAATCAAAGTTGCTTTTACATCATAAAACTTAAAAGAAAGGTCAAAGCGATGAACTAGGGGCATAAGTGAGATCAGGTGTTCCTGTTTCTTCTGCTTGTGTCTGAACTGGTGTTTGAATAGAAAAGGGAAGTAGAACACGCAGTACGTCAGGCTAATCAACTGTATACTCAGTTAACGGGACATACTGTAGCTCATCTCGGCCAAATTAAGCTAGGGGCAACGCCAAGCTATGTCACCTGCAAATCTGTTGCACATTCAGTTGCACCACCATCCCTCATTGGGAAAGTCCACTAGTCACTGGCGAAAAAAGTAAGCTCGGGTTGAATATTTGGGGCAAGGGTCCACCACTTTCAGCTTATCCATTAGCCATACTTGGGAAGGGATGAAAAAGAAGAGAGATTAAATAATAGAGAGATGTACGTCAAGAGAAAAGTAAAGAAAAGGGTTTTGAGAGAAAATAGAGCGTAAGTGCCAAGTGATGTGAGAATTACATATATAAGGAATGGTGGGAAACAATACCATGAGCAGTAGTGGACTCCTTACAAACCTGGTGGTCTCTCGTCGATGAAAAGAATCTAAACCCATTAGGGTCTCGGCCAGTGCTAAACCGATGCAACTCTTACCCTCTTTCAGACATTGGGCTACTTCGATTAGTTTAATACTGGCTCCACCGTAATTAGCGGCAAGAAGAAAATGCGCGAGCATACATAAACAGAGGGCATGTTGCCAAAAGCCTTGCCAGAGAAGATCGCCTCTATCTCCGAGGTCGGAAAACCGGTGAATTAACCCAAGTATATCTAGCTCCTCGTCATGAGCCAAAGATCGAGCTTCGTGTAAAGCAAGCCCACACATCCGTCCCAAAGCCATGGTATGGGCAAAACGGGGTTGAGGCATGATTTTCTCGTTGCATTGGGATTCCAACAATGCTTGAAACTTTTCAAGAGTTGGACACATTTCCTGTGCTCTGAAGCGAGATACATATGTAATTGGGTCCCAACATCGGGCCACGACATGGAAGAACAGCAAATAAAGAAGAGTGCGACTCAACGGAAAAAGCATGTTTATGTCGAAACCTCAGAAATTAACTTTTTCTGTGCCGTCTAAAGTGGCTATCCAATCCGTGAGCTTCTCGGCAAGGAAGAGTTCCATTTGTGGAAGAAACAGCAACTAAAATGAAGTTCTAGTGAAGAAATGACGAAAGAAGACCTTTTGTAGAAGATAAGGCTGTGAGTGGAGGCCAGCTGTCAGCCATCTGGTGGTTCACTACAAGTGGTTTGTAATGATCATTGGAG
This sequence comes from Camellia lanceoleosa, assembly GCA_025200525.1. Classification (NCBI taxonomy): domain Eukaryota; kingdom Viridiplantae; phylum Streptophyta; class Magnoliopsida; order Ericales; family Theaceae; genus Camellia; species Camellia lanceoleosa. Next base: position 74,929,138 of record CM045760.1, on the reverse strand, counting down.
GTGGAAACAATATATACAGTATCCTAAAATACCCATCTTTTGAGCAAGATTTACAGTTTAACATTTTTCTTATTAATTTTTTGAAGAAATTCTTATAACTAAGGGGTGTTTGGTGTGTGCACATTATCCTATTTAAGTTATAATTATCCTATTTAGGTCATATCATTTCTTTATTACATCACTTCAAATCTAATTTATATTTTATTTATTTATTTTTGTAAAAGTCAAAAAAATATATTTATTTAAATCATCCCAAACATTTTTTAATTTTTAATTTGCATGATTTATTGCTCGGCTTATATCGACTTAGTCATTTATAATCTTATCTTAAACGGAATGATGCTATACCAATCACGGCAGTGCTGGGAACCCCCAGTGGGGGGTGACCCCCCCGCACCCCCACCTCCACGTGGGGACTGTGAGACCAAGACTTAAAATATATATATATATATTTTGGACCAATCAAAAAACAGTGGGGGTGGTGGGGGTCACCCCCCACTGGGGGTTCTAGCAGGGCTCTTTCCATACCAATCAATAGTTAATTTATAGAGAATGCTCCTTTTATATATTTATTTTGATTTTACCACCACTTGTCTTTCACAAAATGAAAATGTTATAGACATAAGCAAAAAAAAAAAAAAAAAAGATTTATCAAATTTTCTTTTAACTAGATAAAAAAAAAGAAGAAAAAAAAAAGAAAAGAAAAGAAAAAACAATTTTTGTCTTTAGTACTAGGGAGAGGGAGGGGGAGGGGGAGGGGGAGGGGGGAAATCAATTAAGGTTTGTGTTAAGAATTGATTTTTTAGTAATTTTTTGATATTTACGAAAAAATTGAAAGAAAAATAAAAAGAACGAGTTCACACTTTTTATTGACTTTTTGACTATTTTAGTTTACTTTCAAACATTTCTTTAGCTTGTGTTTGATTGAAGGATTTGATGAGAGATTAGAAAAGGAAAGAAAAAGAGAAAAGAAAAATGTGTGCAAAATAAAGTGAAATGTAAATGTATTTTATTCAGATTTTACTGTCTTTTTTCTTTTTCCTTTCCAAATCACTCTTCAAATCCTTCAACTAAACACAATTTTGATATTATTATTTGAGAACAATTTCTCTCCACTTGGTTTGTTGGTTTTCTATGGGTCCATCAGGAAGCTCGCATCAATAATTCAAATAGTGTAATGTGTAGGTTTCATCGAGAATTTTATTCTTACAAAAAATTATGTTGATTAGATATTGATAACCAATTGACCATATCACATTTATGTCAATAATTTATTTTTAAAATCTTATTTATTATTGATATAAATGTGATTTGATCAAGTAACTATTAATATTTAAGTTACATAATTTTTTAAAAAATAAATTACTTAACAAATTTTATATATTGAATAATTTGATTCATCGATCTAGTATTTTAGTCAGCCCACAGTGGTTATGTTTGACAAAATTGTATGAATGCATATCAGTGTGGATTACAGTTGACATGACATTCTAGAAAAAGCAAGGATACAATCAACCGCGCAAAAAGATACACAAATCTTGAAGCCTTTATTTGAAGGACTATGCACATTCATTGCTTATAATGAACCATTCAGCTTAACCCAGATAAACACTCCCATAGAGAGAGAGAGAGAGAGAGATGAACATGTGCATGCCTAAGAAGAAGTTATTGATTAGTTCTGAGGCACCATTACGTCGTATCTTAATGATATATTGTAATTGGTGAAAGAAGTGAATTTCACATGTTTGTATTGAGTAATTAAGAAATATAAGAGGACATAATAAATTGTGATTAGTGTGTGGTATGACTACAAGACAAGCTAAGGCCAATCAATAATTTTGCTATTGTAAGTAGTTTATAAAGATATACTTGTCCTCCGTTTGAAGAGAGAGCGTATTAAATTGTTAATCATATCTGTTTTTATTATTGGTTACATGATCATATATATTAAACTATAAATTATTAATAAAATATAATTTTATTATTTATCATCTTAATTGATAGAGTTGCTGACTGGGGACTAAGGGAATGATGAAAATGTTCATGCCATATAAACAATTGCATTGTTTAGTAAGGAACCGCCTCGGACGCAAAATATAAGACTGAGTCTGATTTTGTTTATTCGATAAATTTATGGGTGAATATTGACTTTCAATATGATAACGATTTTATTTATACAATTCGTTCGTTCATTTGACGGTCCAATTAGATAAAAGAGTAATATTTATATATGTCACATAAAGCAGTGAATGCCTATAAAAGAATCAATTACATAGACAAGTAAACAAAATCCAACTACGAGAGAGAGATGAATTACCAGCATTTCAGTCACCACCACCTCTTGATTCCCCTCAAACTCGACCAAGACGAAAAAATCAACTGCAAGGCATGCGAGCGACTCATCATTGAGCCCTTCCATGGTTGCCTCTCATGCAACTACTACCTCCATGACCACTGCATCGACAAGCCTCGCTCTCTAAACCACCCATCTCACACTTCTCACCCCTTAACCCTACTTCCAATCCCAACCTATCCCAACCGTTGCTTCTCATGCAACGCTTGTGGCTCGGATGGCAATGCCTTCAGCTACAGCTGTGCCCAGTGTGAGTTCGATCTTCACATTCACTGTGCTTCACTGCCCACTACAATCCTCAAAGAAAACCACCCACATGAGCTGAAACTAACATTTGATATTCCTTGTAAGGAAGAGAATAGCATGTTTCAATGTGATTTGTGTGGTACTAGTGTGAACCCAAGTTGATGGATTTACTACTGTGTGGATTGTGATTTTGGAACTCATCTGGACTGTGCAAAGTGTGATCAACGGCTAGAAATGAATCAGGGATTTTGTGGGGACCGCGTTGGGAGCGACAGAGTGGGAGCTTTGAAGGAACAAGTGAATGAGATGATGGGAACTCAGCTTCATATGATGTGGATGCAGAGTGAACTCAATAGAATACAAATGATGACACAGCTCACGACTTGGAATTTTCGTCCTCAGTAGATTTAGTCAGGGTCCTCTTGGCTCATGAATATGGCCTATCTGTAATTCTCATCAATAATTCTATGAACCCAAACTAAGTTCCCCGAATTTACCCTAAATTAGAGTGTATGATGTAGATTGAATTTGTGTAGTGTGAGATTCATATGTATAATAAATTTGAACGACAATATGAAAATTCTCGGTAATTTCTAGGGAAAATTTATGGGTTTGTAATGTTGCTGAGTTCAGATTTACATTTTTTGTCTGTTGTGTGTACGTTGGAAATAGAAATAATTTATCATTTTTAGTGTTTTCAATGATTTCAACATTACTATTTATTTTTTTATTTTTTATTTTTGCCAAAAAAGAAAAAAAGAAGTCATTCATACTTTCATAGAGCTTTAAATTTGAATCCATTTGCTCAGTTTCATGTGCTCTGTTTTGGGTAATCTGCAGATTGTGAAATGCACTTGTGAGTGCTGTGCTCATCTAAGTAGCTGCCTTGATGTTTTGCTTTTGTGTTTTGGAGTTGACTTGGGAGGGATGAGCAGATGATGGTCGAAAGTTATGCAAAAGCATGGGTTAATGTCATTAGTTTACATAAAACTATTTTATTTTGAGACGTATAAGATTCACATTAAGGCATATTATTCTATACAAAATTTCTATATGAATTTTATGTTTGTATATGGTTACTCAATTACTTGCTACAAGGGTGTCTGGGTGTTAGCAGATTGCCAATGCTGTTTTCTTTTTAAAGCAAATTTTACTTTACTTTTTATGGTTTGGTACTTTCCTATCATTTTAAATTACCACATAATTATTTTGTGATTTATTAATTGAAATACTCCGCTAGATAATCTGTCCAAGTTAATAGCAAGTATGAAATATATATCAAGCCATGAGGGGCTTATTTGCGAATTTCTAAATGTTAGAAGATAAACCACACATAAAGTAAAATATAGGGGTTAAGTACAGGGGTTAGAGTGAAATTGCTCATTTTTAAATGTTAAAAGATAAACCACGCATAAAGTAAAGTATACGGGTTAAAGTGGATTTTTTTTTTTTTTTGATTAGCCAAAGAAAATTCCATTGATGAATAAATGTACAACCATAAGTATTACATCAACAGATATGAGGGGGTGCAAAGAGCATCACAATAAACCTATACCATCCCAACTAAGTTGGCACCGTACAGACTATCTGATCATGTGCTAGCACAGCCCGAAGTTGGTGAGAAACCAACAAGCTAATAGGACACCACACAACAACACACCCAACGCTACACAACCACATCATAACAAAGCTGCTACCATCTCAATGCTACAGATTTCCTCCCAAGCACACCCTAATCTGACTCAAATTAAATATAAAATCATTGATTGAGAAATGAAAGTCCTTCAGTTGTGGACTCAACCACAGAGCTACCCTGGTCTTAATCAGCTCACACAACCCTGCCCTGTTTGGAGTAGATGATTTGAAGATGCATTCATTTCTAAGCTTCCAAGTTGAGCACAATATAGCTAATGGAATAACACTCCAGATCTTCCTTTCCACCTTCTTCATCTTTCCATCTACCTACCATAACAATAATTGATCCATAGAGCCTAGTAATGCCCCTTGGAACCCTCCACCAATTCAACATATTAGTCCATACACTCCACACAAAAAGACAGCAAACTAAGACATGATTCACAGATTCTATATCAATCATACATAACGCACACAGATTAGACCCATTCACATTTAAGACGCTCATTCTTTGTAAAAACTCCTTCGTCTTGATTCTCTTTTCCAAGCTAACCACCCTTAGGAGAGATAAACTTTAACCACACCAACTTACTAATTCTGAGGGTTAGACCAAGGTTATCAACCACAAACTTATACATTAATGCTACAGAAAACTCACCAAAGTTAGGTACTGACCAAACAGGCCTATCCACCTGTTGAGGTCTTAACACAGGACCTACTGCTAACTAGTTTAAATGGTTTTGTAGCTTAACCACCTCCTATTCATACAAATCTCTTCTGAATGATAGATTCCATACACCTGATGTAGATTTCTTGTCAAAGATAACTTTCAATGTAGCACTTTTTTATGAGGATAATCTATAAAGGCCTAGAAACTCATCCTTAAAGGAGAGTTGATTACACCATCTATCAATCTAAAAAATAATTCTTCTTCCATCTCCAGCCTTCAACTGATAATTATTTAGATAGATCTCTTGTAAGCTGGTACTTTGCTCATTAATTGCTATGATTCCTTTCTATACAGCGGAATGTTTATTACTAGTAACAAGGGATGGCAACCAGCTTCCAACCTCCAATTTGTATTTGCTGCAAATAACCCTCTTCCACAGAGCTCTAGTTTCACAACCAAACCTCCACCACCATTTTAGCAGTAAGCATTTATTAACATCTCTCACCTTCCTTATTCCTAGCCCTCCCTGCTTCACACTTTTACATAATTCCTCCCATCGAACCATGTGAATCTTTCTCTTTAATATTGAACCACCCCACAAGAATGAAGCTTGAAGCGTCTCAAATTCTTTAGCAACCGCTTCAGGCATCCTAAACAGAGATAGATAATACACTGGTAATGAAGATGTCACAGCTTTAACAAGTGTTAACCTCCCAGTAAAGGACAACAGCTTTCTTTTCCACCCATCTAGCCTACTTCTAACTTTGTCCAACACAGGTTTCCATGTGGATTTGTTCCTTGGATTAGCCACAAGAGGTAGCCCAAGATAACTGAGTGGCAGGGATTTCATCTAACAATTCAACACTGAGGCACAACTAAGCATTGTATCATTTGAGACCCCCACCACACACACAACACTTTTATGATAATTAATTTTCAATCCTGACATCAATTCAAAGCATCTAAGCGCTCTTTTCACATTTCTCACCTCATTTACATCTACATCACAAAATAAAATTGAATCATCTACAAACTGGAGATGAGATAGAAGTACCCCATTTGAGCCCACCTTCACTTCTTTTAGCAGTCCTGAGTCTTGAGCTCTAGATAATAATATGTGCATGCCTTCAGCAGCTATATTAAACAAGAATGGGGACAAGGGATCACCTTGCCTTAACCCCTTTTGTGGTCTAAACTCTTCAGGTAGAGATCTATTGACAAGCACTAATACCCTAACAGAGGTTACACATTCCTTAATCCAGTTGGACCATTTAGTACCAAATCCAAACTTAGAGATCATAGAGAGTAAAAAGCCCCAATTGATTGAATCATATGCCTTCTCAAAATCCGACTTTATAATTAGCCCCTTTGTTAGACTTTTTTTTACCCCTCTACCACCTCATTAGTAGTTAACACCCCATCTAAGATATTTCTTCTAGATAAAAAGGCTAACTGTGCTTTACTAATTATCTATGGTAACACTAATTTTAACCCGTGGGCCAATAGTTTTGCTATGACCTTGTAGATTTTATCCCACCAAGCTTATAGGCCTATAGTCTGCTAGCCTTATGGGATTCTCTTTCTTGGGTATAAGGGTTATAAAGGAGCTGTTTATACCCTTTACCAGCCTTCTATTCTTATGGAATTCATTCACAAATTTCTAGGCTTTAGGACCCTAGTCCCTTTCATCCTCCATTAGTAGTAGGGGACTATGATTCGATATTGACCTTGGCAGTCCCCATAATTTTAACTTGAAAGCCTCTAGCCACTCTGGGTCTACTAGAACTCTGTCTTTCCGACTCCACTTTTCACTTTCACCTGAATTGCACCAGGTAAACTTCCTTCCTAACAATGGTAGATCAGACACTTCACATTTATCAATAAACTCATTCAATTCCCTCATGCCCTTATCACTTCTTGAACACTCTTTTCTTTCACCAATGTTTCTTATCTCACTGAAATTCCCACCCATGCACTAAGGCTTAGGGAAATCCTCCTTCAATTTTACTAAATTGTCCGATAGCTTTCCTCTTAAGCCTACATCATTAGGTGCATAAATATTTAAAATAGCACTGTGAAGCCCCTAAAATATGTATTCACTTTAAAAACCCTAATGTTGAATTATTTCATTAAAGCTCCCTCATTTACTTGAATTAATTCGAATCTTGTCGGTTAGCATTACTATTTTTTTTTTATTCATTTCCCTAACTGGATTAGGATCCCTAACCTAATTTAATTCTACACAAGTTTCATGTATTTAACTGCAAGCCCTCACCCTTTAATTAAATTCAAAACTTGCTCCAAAAACTAGTACTTGTACCTTGTACCTTGAAGTACCATCAATCTTGTAATATATATACACCTTGAGGAGTGTGCACTAGGACCAAAATTAATATAAAAAAAAAAATGGCCCTTCTAGGAAAAAGTGAGAAAACCATTTTCAAGATATATCATCATGAAATTCTAGGAAAAAACATAACCTAGTGCCCTAGACCTAGGATGCAAATTCCAAAACTAGTTCCATTTTAACTAAATAATGCCTAAACCTATTATTTAGCACCTTAGTTACTCTTATCCCATTAGACTCCAAGAAAAATCCTAACCTTTCCATCCATTTCCAACTAATGGGCTTTTAGGACATTTTAAATAAAAAATGCCTATATATACCAACCTCCCATAGCTTGGCAAAGCACAAACACCACACCCACACACACACATTAGGCTAGAGAGAAGGAGGAGAGCAAGAGAGAAAAGTCTAGAGGAGAAGAAGGAGGAAGAAGAGAGCCTTCTTGTGCAAAGTAGCAAGTAAGCCACAAACACAACTTTCTCTTTCATTTCCTTTTTCTAATGCATGTTTCTAAAGGTTCTAAATAATGTTTTCAGATCTGTTATTACTAAGTTCTTATGTTAAAAAAGCTAAGGGTTGAGTATTGATTCCATCTCTCTTGTATTTTCCCCATTTTGGCACAAAACCATCTTCTTTTGTACCAATCTCTCAACTTTTCAAGGGCACTCTTTCAAACAAATTTTCTGATTTAAATATGTGACAGTTAGCATATTTTCTTCACAAAAGAAATGAAACTTTTCGTTGGTGGAGCCCTTTTTTCATAAATCTTCTTGTTTTGGGCAAAGTACCCTAGAATCTGTTTTTGCAGCCCACTTCCAGAAATTCTAGAAAAATGTACAAAATTATTCTGGACCTCTATTTTATTTTAAAACCTTCCTTAAGGTGTTAGATTTCAACTAAAATTGGTTTCATCGAAAAACATTAAACAGTTTGCAAGAAAATCAATTTTTCGTAACAGTCGATGGATCTGGGCGTAATCGACAAATGGAATATTTTCTAAATAACTTAAAATCTGGAAAAGCGATCCCATCTCCGAAAAATGTTCTAGAAACTAGATTAAATCCTCTGCAAACCATAGGAAGGCCAAGTCCGGTGAAGGATCTAAAATAGTCCTTTCATTTTAATTTTTATGTGATATTAAATCAAAAATTTTGTTATGTGTGGATGTTTTATACCCTTGAGTCTATGAGATTGCTTATTAGCTTATGATCATATCTTGGCATGATATTATATGTGTTATTTACCTTTCTCATCTTAAGAATGCATGCTTATATGGATGTTATTGTCTTATAAGTTGGACTAACCTTGATTTATAACATTTAATTCAACGGGAAACCGAATAGGGAGGGCATTGGGTTTTCGAACACTTGAGTAATGAAAAATGAGAATATGTGATATATGGATTGTTGGGATGCGTTCCCTATTTGAAAGTTAAAGTCTTGCGCAAGTGGTTTTCGGAACCCTTGAACAGAGCGGTTGTATTCGGACCCTAGGTAGTTTGGTGCAAGGAGGGATTCGGGCAAGGCCCTATTTTACCGTCTCTTTTGAGGCCCTGCGGTTGGCGCTACATGGTACATAACCGTTGGTAGGCATCCAAGGTTAGGCCTGCAACAAAGCAGCAAAAGATGAGGTATACCGAATAATCCGCGTCCAAGTCTCGTGGTTGGGAGGACGAAATCTCTTTAGGGGATTTCTAGTTGCTAACAACCTATCTTCACCCTTTATTTATTTAATTAAGTATTGTGCTTTATTACTTGATGTTATAATTGTGATTGTGTATTGGACTGGGAAGAAGGGGTAGGGTGTGTGTGTGTTTACTGGGCATTCAAAGCTCACGGCGTATCATACCAGGTGACGAAGTAGAACTCATAGCTGGAGACGACGAGCCTGAAACTTTTGAAGACTTTTGGCAATCCTAGAGAAAAAAAAAAAAAAATTTAGAAGTTTCTTTTTGGATGTTTTGTAAGGACTCATTTGAAGATTTAAGCTTTCTTTTGGGATGTAATGTAATGGAATCATCTTTTGAGTTATATATATATATATTGTGATTGTTATGTATTTATATTCTATGTAAGAACCTTATCGTTGCTTATGAGACCTTGTGTCAATACCTTTTAAGATCTGTCAAAAGGGCGGTGTGGTGCCTAAGAAAACTGGACTTAGAAGGGAGGCTAATTTGACTCCTCCGGCGATCTGGCATCTTACTTGGTTATTGACCATAGGACTCATTAGTGACTCTCCCTTGACTGCAACCAATAGTGTAGAACCGGGGCATCACAACTTGGTATCAGAGCCTAGGTTCAACTCTTAACCCTCGCAACCCTATACGCGACTCTAGAAGCCCTTACCCCTTATCTTATTTTATTCTATCATGCTATTATAAGAAGATTAACTAATAAAAATCTTTTCCACTTTAGGATGTCATCGACAGGCCACGTCAGTACCGACTCGTGGGGTGTTTTCCGTATGCAAGAAAGGAGGGCCATGTCTGTCAGCCCCTACTTCAGCCACCGACGCTGTGAGATCACCGCCGAGGAAATGATCAAAACCGAGATACGTAAGGTGGAGACGGAGTACTCCTGCTATACGAGGACACAGAAGAGGTCTTTGGTGCAGCGCTGCCTATAATTTCTGAGCCAGGCAGCAAAGAAGACGATCCGAATGGAGCAAGATGAACAGAGGATGGACTCCTTGATACACCGAGCTTTGACCACCATAGCACTGACTCAGGCTGAAAGCCACAAATCTTGTTATCACGGGCCAAGCGACAATCAACCGATGGATATGGAGTAGCCACCAGAGCAGCAAGGAGCGAACCCAGCCTACCCTATCGAGGTGTCATCTGAGCACAATCCTCCGGCACCAATGTGCACCCCCCGCTCTCCGGACCAAGCCACTGACTCCGCTGATGAAGACCCATAAGAAGACTTTGATTGGTCGGGAAATGAGAACTAAATCGAGGGATAGTAAGACTAGACTTTTGTAAGACCTGCCGATGGGAATCCTTAGAATAAGCTAGCCTGAAGCTTGTAATGCGTAGAAGCTCTTTGAATGTAACTCCGATGTAGGAGCCCTTTTGTAATGATACCTATTATAATATATGAATGATGTATTGATCTATGTTATTGACTGTTACTTGCTTTAGTGCACCCTAAGGAAACTGAACCTTTAATTCAAATCTAAGTAGTAATATTTTCTAAGATTGGAAACCAACTCCTCACATGCCATGAACAAAATGGTAGACATGCGAGCTAATGGCTATACCGAAACCAGTAACAATGTACGAAACCGTCCCAGAAATCAACACGGACCCATCCCCGCAGAAGCTGACATCCCCAATAACCTAGGTCATCAAATTTTGGAGGAACTAGGGAAAATAAGGAACAATCAGCAGAATGAAAGGACTCGACTCTTTTCTGAGTTTTGGAAGCAGAGGCCTCCAAAGTTCACAGGCATACCGGACCCGAAGATAGCTGAAAATTGGCTCCGGTAGATAGAGAAAATGCTAGGCACCATGGGCATAGCTGAAGCCGCTGATAGAATAGCTTTGGCAGTATTCGAGCTGGATGATAAGGCTGACCATTGGTGGGAGTTAATCAAGAATACTCGTGACGTAGCGAGCCTATCATGGAACCAGTTCAGGGAATTATTCCTAAATAAATATTTCCCAAGTACTATCCGCCGAGAACGAGTTAAGGAATTCCAAAACCTGGAACAAGGAAATATGACTGTGACCCAGTATGCTGCAAAATTTGAAGAGCTAGCCCGTTACGCAACCAGATACGTAGCAAATGATGAAGAGAAAGCAAGGATGTTCGAGTGGGGACTGGACCTTACAATCAGGGGAAGAGTCCTTTTGCAACGACTCCCCTCATATGCCGAGGTGCTGGAAACGGCATTAGAATCTAAAAGGGAAGTGAACGATGCCAGGAAAGCTTGGAACAAGAGAAAAGGGAGTCAGACGTCTATTGGACCTCAGTGGAACCAGAATGGAAGCATGACCTCAAAGCCCTACTCCAGACCACATCCACAAAAGCAACGACAGCGACCGCAGTAACAGATCCAGAGAGGAGGCTATCAACAAAGGCCGATGGGACAAATCCAGTGCTTTCATTGCCAACAATTAGGGCACAAAAAGAGCGAATGCCCCCAACTCCCTCCATTGAGATACCAAAGAGGAGGTTCCGGAGCAAATGCCCAGGTATTAGGTTGGCAGAAGCCGTGGACAAATAAGACAGGATCTACCGGGCAGCAGCACCAGAGGAGTGGAGGAACTCAGAATGCCAAGACCAGTGGCAACCAAAAGGCAGCCGGTAGAGTCTTTGCCCTGCAAGAGGAAGAAGCGGACCCGTCCGTAATTGAGGATAATTTAGTATTATACAATTCTTGGGTGCATGTTTTATTTGATACCGGTGCATCACATTCTTTTATATCCTCTACTTGTGCTAAGTCATTAGAACTTGTATGTGAACCTTCAGAAACTGCCTGAAGTGTAATGTCACATATGGGAGGATGCGTTCGGGTAGGATCGATCTGTAAGGGTTGTAAGATAGGGATGTCGGACCTACACTTAACTTGAGACCTTCGTGTCATGGAAATGTCGGACTTCGATATCATCTTGGGCATGGACTGGATGTCCGCCCACCGAGCAGTGATCGACTGTCGTCAGAAGAAAGTGGTAGCTCATACGCAAAATGGAACACGTTTCCAGTTTAAGGGGGATAGGCAAGACCCCATGGTTTCAACAAAACATCCGACGCAGTAGCGCGATCAACTTGCGGGTAGGATAACAAGCCTGATTCTAAATGAAGAAGACCAAGGCAAAATAGAACTTCCGCACGTAGTATGCGAATATGTGGATGTATTTCCTACGGAATTACCAGGATTGCAGCCAACCCGGGAAGTAGACTTTAGCATCGAGCTGCAACCTGGAACTACCCCAATATCCATGGCCCTGTATCATATGGCGCCAGCAGAACTACGAGAATTGAAGACACAGCTACAGGAATTGCTTGAGAAAGGATTTATTAGGCCAAGTACTTCGCCATGGGGAGCACCCGTGTCGTTTGCTAAAAAGAAGGATGGATCATTGAGGTTATGTATCGATTATCGTCAGCTCAATCGAGTCACGATTAAGAACCGATACCCACTCCCGAGGATTGATGACCCTTTTGACCAACTTAGAGGCTCAAGGTGCTATTCAAAGATTGATCTCAGGTCAAGTTACCATCAACTACGAGTCAAGGAGGAGGATATACCAAAGACTGCCTTTCGTACTAGATATGGCCACTATGAGTTTGTAGTAATGCCCTTCGGACTAACCAATGCACCAGCAGTATTCATGAGCCTAATGAATAAGATTTTTAGACCATACCTTGACCAGTTTGTAGTAGTGTTCATTGATGACATCTTGGTATATTCAAGGTTTGAAGAAGAGCATGAGCAACATTTAAGGACTGTCCTCCAAGTTCTTAGGGATAATTGGTTATATGCCAAGGCGAGTAAATGTGAGTTCTGGTTGAATGAAGTAAAGTTCTTAGGGCATGTGGTATCAGAGAATGGGATTGCGGTGGATCCAACCAAGGTGGAGGCAGTATTAGATTGGAGACAACCAAAAACCGTGTCAGAAATCCGCAGCTTCTTAGGATTGGCCGGTTATTACCGGAGGTTCATCCAAGATTTCTCCAAACTAGCTAAACCAATGACTCGTTTAACGCAAAAGGGAGTAAAGTATGAGTGGGACGAAGCTTGCAAAAAATCCTTTCAAGAGCTAAAGAAGAGGTTAACTAGTGCACCAATTTTGACCATTCCAAAATGAGAAGAGGGGTACACTGTGTATTGCGATGCATCTAAAGAAGGATCAGGTTGCGTGCTCATGCAAAATGGAAAGGTGGTCGTGTATGGATCCAGGGAGTTAAAACCTCACGAGCGCAACTACCCCATACATGACTTGGAGTTAGCAGCCGTAGTTTTTGCCCTAAAGCAGTGGTGATATTACCTGTATGGGGAACAATTTGAGATTTTCACAGATCACAAGAGTCTGAAGTATCTATTCACACAGAAGGACCTTAACTTGAGACAGAGGCGATGGATAGGGTATCTTGAGGATTTCCAGTTCACTCTCTCACATCACCCCGGTAAAGCCAATGTAGTAGCAGATGCTCTAAGTCATAAAAGCAGAGGGATGATAGCTAAGATCTCCGTCAAGGAATGGGATATGGTTAAGACACTCAATGAGTTCAGGATCCAAGTAGAATCTCAAGATACAAAAGCATATCTTAGTGCGCAGAAGGTGATGCCTAAGTTGATGAATGAGGTCATGGAGGCCCAAAAGCACGATCAAGAGGTAGCCTACATCAAGGGATGTCTGGAATCAGGAGAGCCCATGTCCGATTGGGTAATTCACCCTGATGGGAGTTTAAGATACCAAGGTAGATTGTTTGTACCAAGTGACGAGTTACTTAGAGAAAAGGTACTAAAGGAATGTCATCATTCTGCATTCGCAGTACATCCAGGAGGGACTAAAATGTACCAAGATTTGAAAAGGCAGTATTGGTGGAATGGAATGAAGAAGGAAGTGGCTAAATTTGTAGCAAGATGTCTAATATGCCAACAAGTGAAGGCAGAACATCAGAAACCAGGGGGAATGTTGCAACCTCTACCAATAGCCGAATGGAACCAGGAGCACGTGACGACGGATTTCATGACAGGGTTGCCTAAGTCACCTAAAGGGCGCGATGCTATATGGGTAATAGTGGACCGTCTCACCAAGTCAGCACATTTCCTACCCTATAAGATGACCGACACTTTAGAGTCTATGTACAGGCTCTACATTGGGGAGATCATTTGACTACATAGAATTCCAGTATCTATTGTGTCAGATCGTGATCCATGGTTCACCTCTCGATTTTGCGGGAGCTTGCAGGAAGCTCTTGGTACTGAGTTATGTTTTAGCACCGCCTTTCACCCGCAGACGGATGGACAATCTAAACGCACAATCCAGACACTCGAAGACATGTTGAGAGCTTGCGCAATGGATTTTCAAGGAAGTTGGGAACGACACCTACCCCTAATTGAATTCGCCCACAACAACAGCTTTCAAGCTAGCATCAGGATGGCGCCTTTTGAAGCATTATATGGACGACCTTGCAGATCGCCGATTTGTTGGACGGAAGTGGGTGATGCAAATCTGATAGGACCTGAACTTGTACTAGAAACTACTGAGCAGGTCAAATTGATCCGACAACGGTTAAAGATTGCCCAAGACCATTAAAGGAATTATGCAGACAGGAGGAGAAGATCATTGATGTTTGAAGTAGACAGCCACGTGTTCCTAAAGGTGCAACCCAGGCGTAGAGTCGTGCGTTTTGGGAGAAAGGGGAAGCTGTCGCCACGATATATTGGACCTTTTGAGATATTGGAAACAGTGGGCAAAGTAGCATATAGATTAGCTCTACCCCCATAGTTAGCAGGGATACACAACGTCTTCCATGTATCTATGTTGAGAAAATACATCCCAGACCCGACATACGTCCTCAAATGGGAAGAGATCAGTCTTAACAAGGATGTTACGTTTAAAGAAGGACCGGTAGCGATACAAGATCGTTGAGAAAAGAACCTTAGAGGCAAGACGGTTCACTTGGTGAAAATGCTATGGCGTCATCGGGGAGTTGAGGAATCTACTTGGGAACGCCAGGATTGGGTGAAGGTAAACTACCCCTAGCTTCTCGAAGGCAGTATGTAGTTGAATTTCGAGGATGAAATTGTTTTAAGGGGGATAGGTTGTGAAGCTCCTGAAATATGTATTCATTTTAAAAACCCTAATGTTGAATTATTTTATTAAAGCCCCCTCGTTTACTTGAATTAATTCAAATCTTGTTGGTTAGCATTACTATTTTTTTTTTTTTTTTATCGAAACAGGAATTTCCCTAACTAGATTAGGAACCCTAACCTAATTTAATTCTACACAAGTTTCATGTATTTAACTCCAAGCCCTCACCCTTTAATTAAATTGAAAACTTGTCCCAAAAACTAGTACTTGTGCCTTGTACCTTGAAGTACCATCAATCTTGTAATATATATATATATACACACCTTGAGGAGTGTGCCCCAGGACCAAAATTAATTAAAAAAAAAAAATGGCCCTTCTAGGAGAAAGTGAGAAAACCATTTTCAAGATATATCATCATGAAATTCTAGGAAAAAACACAACCTAGTGCCCTAGACATAGGATGCAAATTCCAAAACTAGTTCCATTTTAACTAAATAATGCCTAAACCTATTATTTAGCACCTTAGTTACTCCTATCCCATTAGACTCCAAGCAAAATCCTAACCTTTCTATCCATTTCCAACTAATGGGCTTTTAGGACATTTTAAATCAAACTTGCCTATATATACCAACCTCCCATAGCTTGGCAAAGCACAAACACCACACCCACACACACACATTAGGCTAGAGAGAAGGAGGAGAGCAAGAGAGAAAAGTCTAGAGGAGAAGAAGGAGGAAGAAGAGAGCCTTCTTGTGCAAAGTAGCAAGTAAGCCACAAACACAACCTTCTCTTTCATTTCCTTTTTCTAATGCATGTTTCTAAAGGTTCTAAATAATGTTTTCAGATCTGTTATTACTAAGTTCTTATGTTAAAAAAGCTAAGGGTTGAGTATTGATTCCATCTCTCTTGTATTTTCCCCATTTTGGCACAAAACCATCTTCTTTTGTACCAATCTCTCAACTTTTCAAGGGCACTCTTTCAAACAAATTTTCTGATTTAAATATGTGACAGTTAGCATATTTTCTTCACAAAAGAAATGAAACTTTTCGTTGGTGGAGCCCTTTTTTCATAAATCTTCTTGTTTTGGGCAAAGTACCCTAGAATCTGTTTTTGTAGCCCACTTCCAGAAATTCTAGAAAAATGTACAAAATTATTCTGGACCTCTATTTTATTTTAAAACCTTCCTTAAGGTGTTAGATTTCAACTAAAATTGGTTTCGTCGAAAAACATTAAGCAGTTTGCAAGAAAATCAATTTTTCGTAACAGTCGATGGATCTGGGCAGAATCTGGACAGCGCTGGAATATTTTCTAAATAACTTAAAATCTGGAAAAGCAATCCCATCTCCGAAAAATGTTCTAGAAACTAGATTAAATCCTCTGCAAACCATAGGAAGGCCAAGTCCGGTGAAGGATCTAAAATAGTCCTTTCATTTTAATTTTTATGTGATATTAAATCTGAAAATTTTGTTATGTGTGGATGTTTTATACCCTTGAGTCTATGAGATTGCTTATTAGCTTATGATCATATCTTGGCATGATATTATATGTGTTATTTACCTTTCTCATCTTAAGAATGCATGCTTATATGGATGTTATTGTCTTATAAGTTGGACTAACCTTGATTTATAACATTTAATTCAACGGGAAACCGAATAGGGAGGGCATTGGGTTTTCGAACACTTGAGTAATGAAAAATGAGAATATGTGATATATGGATTGTTGGGATGCGTTCCCTATTTGAAAGTTAAAGTCTTGCGCAAGTGGTTTTCGGAACCCTTGAACGGAGCGGTTGTATTCGGACCCTAGGTGGTTTGGTGCAAGGAGGGATTCGGGCAAGGCCCTATTTTACCGTCTCTTTTGAGGCCCTGTGGTTGGCGCTACACGGTACATAACTGTTGGTAGGCATCTGAGGTTAGGTCTGCAACAAAGCAACAAAAGATGGGGCATACCGAATAATCCGCGTCCGATTCTCGTGGTTGGGAGGACGAAATCTCTTTGGGGGATTTCTAGTTGCTAACAACCTAACTCCACTCTTTATTTATTTAACTGAGTATTGTGCTTTATTACTTGGTGTTATAATTGTGATTGTGTATTGGACTGGGAAAAATGGGTAGGGTGTGTGTGTGTTTACTGGGCATTCAAAGCTCATGGCGTATCATGCCAGGTGACGAAGCAGAACTCATAGCTGGAGATGACGAGCCTAAAACTTTTGAAGACTTTTGGCTATCCTAGCGAAAAAAAAAAAAAATTTAGAAGTTTGTTTTTGGATGTTTTGTAAGGACTCATTTGAAGATTTAAGCTTTCTTTTGGGATGTAATGTAATGGAACTATCTTTTGAGTTATATATATATATATATATATTGTGATTGTTATGTATTTATATTCTATGTAAGAACCTTATCATTGCTTATGAGACCTTGTGTCAATACCTTTTAAGATCTGTCAAAAGGGCATTGCGCTGCCTAAGAAAGCTGGACTTAGAAGGGAGGCTAATTTGACTCCTCCGGCGATCTGGGATCTTACTTGGTTATTGACCATAGGACTCATTGGTGACTCTCCCTTAACTGTAACCAATAGTGTAGAACCAGGGCATCACAAGCACACTCAAAATAATGAAAGAGTGCACCTGACATTATGATAAATCTCATGTTGTTGCAACTCTATGAGATCTGAAATACATCTGGGTCCCAAAGATAGAGTAATCCTCCAGCTAAATCTTCAAAATCCACAGCCAAAAACTCCATTTTGTCTCTCACCCACATGGCTCTTATTTCAACTTTAGACATTTCTGGTTTTTTTATTTCTTGGAGGAGCACCATATCTACATTTCTTTCCTTCAAAAGCTTCCTTATCTTACCTTGCTTCCCCTTTTTCCCCAGCCCTCTGATGTTCCATGATAGTATCTTCATAACAACAAATTAGGACACCTCGACTTCACCCCAATAAGGTATGCTTCATACCCCAGCTGTAGCCCTCCATGCAATTCTTCTTTAATCCTTTACCTTGAGCTCAACTATCTTGTTTATCACTTCAACCTCCTTCACATTGTACTTCACTCCCAAAATTTTTGTCATTTTTAAAGTTGCTTAGGCTTCCTTCATTAAATGTTTCCCCGTATCAACCCCAATCTTGCTTGAGGTTGATAGGAAAACCGCTGCTTCTGCTGCTCTCTATACTGCAGGCTTTGAGACTGCTTTGCTTGTTAAAACCCTTCTATAGGCATACTTCCTAAGTAAATTAAGAGAGCCCTTATTTGGATACTGATAATAGTTAATTGTTTTACTTCTTACCTTCTTTCTCTCCTTCTTATGTTTGGCATATTGAGATCTATGCTCCAGCTCCTAGGCTTTAGACACACTTGATTCTCTTTCAACTGGCCCAATGGCACCATATTCTTCAAAAGTGTTAGCAACCTGGCCTCTAGGCATAGTTTGGACTTGGTTATCTTGGTTCAACCCATATCCCTTACATATCCTATGATTATGGCCCAAAACCACTTCAATTTCTACTCCAGGCCTATTTAGACTTGACCCACTTAGGCTTTTAACATAGCCTGGTGTGAGCACATGATCATCAATGCTCTGACATTTGCCAGCGCTCACTTCAGAGCAATTTTTTTGGTTTCCTACACCCATCATGAAGTTGCATGCCTCTCCATTAGTCTCCTTCCTCACGCCTTCACTTGACTCTGAAACTTCTGTATCACTCTTCTCACCCAGCACTTGCTCCACCTTTTCACTCTTGCTCTCTTCACATGCCTTACAGACTTTAGCCACATCATCCTTGAGGTCCAGTGCAAAGTCTGAGTCATCCTCCTCTTCGTCCTCACTGTTGCTCCTTCACAGCCCCTGTTTCTCTGGATCGTTTGAGCTACACTTCTCTTCCAGCACTTGGTCCTTCTGGCACTTGCACACCATACTCATGGTTTTTGCCATCACCACTTGTTCTTCACAAACTCTTACTGGATACAATAAACCTTTGTAATCCAATTTAACAACCTTATTAATTGGTTCCATGCATTTGGTGAAGAGCTTAATCTTGGCACACGCAAAGGACTTAGGGTGGCCACTATCTCCATTGAAGCATAGAAAATTCTGCCACAAACCACCAATTCTCCTCAGATTTGTACTATTCCATAAGTTTAATGGAATACCACACAGCTAATCCACACACTCCTTTCCTGTTCCAAAACCAGTCCAGCTTTTCCTTCAAGAATAACCTCACACCAATCCAAAATTAACTCCTTAATAGGCTGTAATTTCAATACCATCTCCTCCTTTGACTTGAATGTTAGCACTACATCACGGCCTCCACTCTCTCTTATCAAAGCACCTTCTATGCCTATTCCTTCAAGTTCCTTCTTCAAGTTCAGATTGGCGTACTTATCCTTCAAGAGAACCACTATACTACAGCCACCCATTTCTTATTTCCTTAGCCTTCAGAGTAATGATGTCTTTTCCAGCACTACTTTTTCTTATCATTGCTTCTGCATATGATCTCTGGTTTGTAGATACTCTTACCCAGCTTATTTCTTTCTTTTGGTAGCCATTGTGTCTTGTTGCTTGAAAATGCACTGGACTTGTTAAACCTTGTCCCCCTGCCTTTTCCTTGCCAAAAGCTGCATGCTTTACCTCTATTGCCGTATCATCTATCCATAATCCATTTGTTTTTTAGACTGCTACTTTTGTAGCCACATAGCAGCTGAACCTTACAAACCCAAATCTTGTTTTAGCGATCTTTCTTCTCTTTTGCGGAATAAACACATCCTTCACCACACCAAACTTAGAGAATAGATTGTACAGCCCCTTCGAATTTACTAAGTTTGGTATGCTGTCCACAAATATAGTGAACAAGCTTGTGGTTCCTTCAATCATTCCTCTTTCTTGTCCTCACATTTTCCTGACAACAGGAATCCACCCTTCTTGCTGAGCTCTTGACATTCAAAAGTATTTCGTTTATGTACGTGGTTTGCACAACGAGATTATTTATGTATAGGAGAATTTTAATCTTTTCGTTTAAGGTGTTTACGGATTTGATAGTGCACTTTAGTTCACAAATCACTTGGGTATTATGTACGTATTAAGGAGTTGGGTCAGGCTTGTCTCCAGTACACTTTGTAGACTGGATGGCGCTGTTGGGCCTATGGGGCCCATCACGGGTATTGTTTCAATAACCCGAATTGTTTAATGCGTAGAGCTCGCCGAGTACTTTATCCTTACAAAAAATCATGTTGATCGGATATTGATAGCTATTTGATTGGATTAGATGGTTGTCTACAATTTATTTTGAAAATTATATTTACTGCTGATAGAAATCCGATCCTATCAATTAGCTATTAATATTCGATCAACATGATATTTTACAAAAATAAAGTACTCGACGAGTTCTACATATTGAATGGTTTAGATTATCAAAACAGGACCCGTGGTGAGCCCCTATAGGCCCAACAATACGCTCCAATCCAATCTCGAATTCGAGGGAAGCCTGGTCCATTTGTATTCCATGTACTCTGAATTTACATTAATAAATTTTTTATTTTTGATTTAAAAAAATTGCATCAATAAAACAAACCAAAGAGACTACACAACATCACAAGAGAAAAACACAGTAAGGTTTGAAGTCACAGAAAAAATATTCCACCTAGTAATGCAAAACCTCCAAAAGTTCATGGTGCAACACAAAAATCACCTTAACAGCTCTACATGATGGTTTTTAATAGAAAACAGAGCTCCATGTAACATTAACTTTACAAACTTGAAGCAAATGAAGACTCAAGATTTCAATGGTGACAACTACGATAAGAAGCCTCTTAATTTGAGGGTTCATTGTACCACCTGAGAATATGATGCGTTGCATGCCAGAATATTTTCCTTTTTACCATTTTTTAACATGTTTCTATGTGGGATATTTTTTAGGCCTCTAGAGTACATAATTATTTTGTTTTATTTTATTTATTGTTAAATTTTTGCACAAGGTAGAATGTTAGTAACTTAATTATTAGATTATTACAGAAGTTAATGTCTCTCTATAGATTCAAACTTGAGGTTTTACATTACTAGTAATCAAACTTGAGGTTTCAAATTGTCATTTAAGTGCTCTCTCAAATAATTACTAGAAATTTTTGATATTCTTTTCTGAATTAATCATTGCTGAGGTTTTTTTATTTTTTATTGGGATTATCTATGAATGTTTAATAACATCGTTATCTTATTTTTCAGGGTAAATTACGTTTACCTCCCGTGAGGTTTTTAACAATTATAGGGATTTCTCCTGTAGTTTCAATAATTACACTAACTCCCTTACTTTTAAAATGATTATCAAGATTCTCCCACTGTTAGGCTGTTTAACGGAAATTGTTGATGTCATAGGTTACATTTAGCTGTTGGTAGTATCCACTACTACTAGGTACCATATGGACCTTGGATATGCAAGTGGTGCAAGTGGGCAGGAAAATGGACTTGGTATATGATCCTCTTTAGTAGTCAATGGAGACTTTGTCAGTGGTGGGAGTAATGTTGATAATCTCAATTTTCATTATTAGGCAAATCAACAGTAATCAACAGTTTCGATGTTTGGACTTTCAAAGTAAAATGTGTTTATTTTTTTTATTGGCAAAATTTATATATATTGATAAAAATAGCAAGAGTACAACAATGAATGGAAAGATGCTATAATGAGGGAGTAATGCGTTATTTTAAGTGGTTTTAAAAACTTTTCATATTCCTTAATGAAACTTCTTTAAAGAATGTAATGTTTGTCAAACAATGGAAAAAGTAATTGAGCACACAAGTGGAATTCACTTTAGTGATATAATTTTAACAATTATGTTACATCCCACTAATAGAGCACCTCTATTTTGATTCTTAATGAGATGGAAGAAAGAGAATAGAGAGGGATAGAAAGAAAAGTATACGGGGTAAGGTATGCATTGGTGGAGATTGAGTTGGTCTTGATTTAGGGGCTGAGGTCTGCTGTGAATATAAGTAGGGTGTGCTGCAAGATATTGCTGTGTTGATTGCAGGTTGGTGTAGACCGCCCGAACTTCCTCCGCGCGCCCCCCTTTCGAAGAGGGCGCATATTTGGGTTCATAGCTACTACAGTTCGGACTCTTGTCACGGTTCTGAATCTAATCTCACAAAGTGCAATGTAAGACTGATAAATCACCAAAGAGTCCAATCTGGCAAATCATTTTGGAAAATCAGATTTTAAATCAAATTATGCCAAAATTGGACTGCTTTGCTAGATTACAGAGTCGCTATCTAAATATTTTGTTTTTGAAAAATATAGGAAACCTTGACTCGTACCAAAGGCCACGTGTCCGTCATCACCAAAGTTGCCTCGGCTCGGGAACTTGGGTACGAGAGAGGAAGGTCCTGAAATAAGCACCCCCGCTCGTTCGATCAAAGATCCACCACTACTAAACATGATATGTTGTTTTTCAAAACACGTGTGTTCTTATTCAGGTTATTTAGCTAACTTACTACGTGATGCGCACAACATACAAGTATAGACTAAATCGCTTGATTTGGAACAAAACAACTCATGTTTATTTTCGAAAATGGTTTGAATTTGCCACCCTCAAGTGGACTTAGAAATGCGGATTTGCCACCAAACAAAGTGGGCTTAAAACATGATGATTTGTCACTTCAAGTGGGCCTAAAACTCACATTTTGATGAATTGTTCCAATTCAAGTAATGAAGCCTTCATCCACAGGCATTCATGCAGTTAATTATTTAAGCACATAGCCTCATGGCAAGCATGCTATCATGGCAATCACTTACACAGATACAAGGATGCTAAAGCGTAAACACTTACAGTGTACTCCGAGCCAAAACAGAAAACTACCTAGAAATCAATGCATGATCCTAGCTATGTTAAGATGCCTAATGCAACACATATAACACATGCAATAATGAAACTAAGTAGGCTCGGCTATTCTAAGATGACAAATGAATGTAACACTTTGATACATGTATTCAAATAGGTATTGAAATACAATGCAGTTTGAATGATGCGCCGAGCCCGGTGCATGCAATAAAAATGAATGGTGCACGCATGCAAACATAAGGTGTGCTAATTAAAATATGCCCTAAACTAGCCATCAAAAGCTGATAAGTAAAAGGGAGAAAGAAGTGGGGGTTGGAAGACATGCACACGCACATGCACCCTTATTACAATATTTGCCCTCTCGACGGAGGGTCCGAATAAATAAGCTAACTAGCTACGCTAAGCTACTTATTACAAATCAACTAATTAACTATTCTAGCTAATTAATTACAAACCGAATTGAAACTAGCCATGCTAAGCTAATTAGAATGTTACAATATGAACTAAGCTAAATTAATTATAGCACATGTAATTAATTACAACTAGCTAACAAAGCGATAAATGGCCTTGCGGGCGACGGAGATATGCATGCTCGGTTGCGTCGTCCCGGAAATCCACCGCCTTGCCTCAAGAGGCCTCTATTTGCACACTTTCGGCATTCTAAAAATTGTGCCAACTTCCAGATTACTTCTAACCCATCTCAGGAACATGCTGAGGGATGATTGGCCATGATTAGTGGTAATCGGCGATCTTGGTGACCAGGGTTGCTTTGGTGGTCGATCGACTAATCCGTGGCGATCGACCTGCTTCCTGTCTTTCCTCCTTTTGCTGCAACAGAGAGCAAACAGAGGCATGGCAATGTATTTGCCAGAAAATGTGTGTACTGCCACCCTCCTTATCATGTCTTAAGCTCAAAGGAGTGTGGCACTTGGATCTCAAGCTACCAGCCAAACATTTTCAATGCATGGTAGCCAAAAGACCAAGCTTGTACAAGCTTAGTGAATGCACACATAAGACTCAAAGTGCCTCTACCCCATCATGCATGATCAATGAAGTTGGCGACCAAGAAATGTGACACGTTTCATCACTTCAAGTATGAAACGTCCCATATTCGTTGTGTTTGGATTAACGTCCGATCCAAACACGTACAATGCAACATGTATGTTATCTTGTTCATGTTTTACTTGGCTCATTCTTGTTTACACATTTTAGCTTACCAATTAATCCGTTAATCGGTTAAGTCCAATGTGAAAGTCCTCTAATGGGAAAGATGGCCTAAGCTACAAGTGCCTTGAGTATGAAAGAAGCCTCATGCTTTTGGTTAGTAGAAACCCTCAAGATAAGGCTAAAACCATTAGGCATGAGAGCCTTAATTCCATGTTCAAGCCAACATGGGACTTAAGACTACTTTCAAAAGTGATATAACAATGAAAGATGAAATGCAATGGCACATATTCTAGCACTGAAATCAGATGCTAAATGACATCAAAGCATGAAAATGATGCATGTAAGATACACTCAGAGCCATAAGCATCAAGACTAGTGAAAAGCATCACTCTAGAAGCATGCAATATCAAGCATAAACAACCAAACCGGCTCTAGACAAAGCTTAATCATGCTAAATTAGAGGCTACAACATGCTGAAATTGAAGCTCAAATAGCAAGAAATGCATACTCATGTATTAGCCCATAAACAAGGCATAAAGGCACAACTCTCAAAGCAACAAAGGAGTGGAATATGTGAGAGTGTGACTACACTATATGCTCTAAAATCATGTATAAAATGATGCCAAAACAAGCAAACATTGCAAATAAGGCATGTTATGGGTCTCAAAACACAAGACTAGCAAAGCCAACTATGCCATAGCTGTGTAAAGCAAGCCCCAAGAGGCCAAGACCACTCAAAACAGTCCTAAAGCATGTCAAAACAATGCCAAAACATGTTGGAGTGTAGCCAAAATAAGCTAGAATAATAAGCCAAAACACTAAGCATACAAGGCTAATGAGTGAGATTGCACTATAATTACAAAAATCAGGCAAGAGGTGACCCAACCAACCAAAATCAAAGTTAGAGCATGTTAAATAATGCCAAAAAACATGCTGGAGTGGAGCCAATACATGCTAGAATTATAGGCTAAGACATGAAGCATGTTAGGCTAGCAAGTAGGATTACACTACAAGTGTATGAAGCATGCAAGAGGTGACCAAACCAGCCAAAAACAAAGTTGTAGGAGGTCCAAAAAGTCAAAAACATGCTCAAACTAAGCCCCAAGAGGATAGAAACACATGCTCATTTGGTAGGCCAACAACACATGCTAACAAGGCAAGAGGAGAGGGGGACTCCCCCTCCTATTTGGGACCTCAAAACAAGTTTTCTACCACTGAAATTCCTCTAGAATTCAGTGGTTCTAAAGCCAAAAGGAAGTTGGTTGAAAAGCTTGAAAGATAGCTCAAAAAGCCTTACAAGCCAAGGAGCAAAAGCGAGGAAACACCGCCTAGCCAAACAAGGCTTAAACCACCATTTTAGAACCTCAAAATCATAGTTTTTTATGGTTCAAAACCAGCCCCAAAATAGTACAAATCAATGGGAAAAAGGGGATAAAGCAAGTGTGCAAAGACAAGCTTGAAAGGGAGAAGTGCTTACCCTTGAAGCATAACAACACAACCAGCCAAAATTTGAGCCAAAACCACCTTTTGGAGCTCAAACAAAGTTCTAAGGAATCTCAGCCCAATGGTGGTCAAGTTTGATCAAGGATGTGTATGCAAATATGTAGGGAATTCTCACTTTCAAGCCTATAACAAGAGAAGAGGGAAAGAATTCTAGAGAGAGGAAAGAATTTGCTCACAAACCTTCTAGAGAGAGAGGATTTTAGTGTGAGAAGTTCTCAAACTTGTTAAAATGTTCTCACCCTCAAAACATGAGACATGGCCTCCATATATAGCAAAAATGGAGCCTTGGTTGAAATATCTGAATATAGAGATAGGTCGAGCATTTGAAAGACAGCTGGAGCAAAATATCTTCAAATTCTAAGTTTTTTGGACATTTCTAGCCGACCGGCCATCTTTTTGGCCGACCTGCTACTAATGAAGGCAGACCGGCCACTTCTATGGCCGACTGCAAATTCTACTCTGCAAGTCCAATTTCAAATGGGCATATCTCCTTCATTTGTACTCCTGTTCAGGTCATTCTTGTGTCCAAATTGAAGCCCCAGATGTAATCTTTCCAATGGTGGAAGCCACACATCCAAATTCCAAGTGTGCTAAGAGATATCCCTCTTTTAGTGAAGACTATTCAGTTTTGGTCCAACCGGATTGATACCCAACTTCAACCAACCATATCTCCCTCATCCGGACTCGGCTTGAGGAGATTCTTGAATGGAAAATGAAGCCCCTAAAGTCTTCTTTCCAACGATGGTGGTGTCACAACTTAAGTCCAAGTGTACAAAAGGATAGACCTGATTTACCGAGGGCAGCTCGACTCTCTCTTAACGGTTCATGCCCATCTTCTTCCCCAACTAGGTTTCTTCCCTCTTTTTCAATTTTTTTCAACTCCAAACCTCTAAACAAGATGTTTTGGAAGATTTTTCACAGATTTCACCTCTCCTTCATTTATTCCACTTTGTCCTTGATCGGTTTACCGAAAAGCGCAATATTTAACGAAATGCGAGCCTCGAAACATTGTAGAAACCTTGTTTTCAAAAATATTTTGAAAGAGAGGGTTTTAAGGTCTTAAAACCATCCAAAATAGTTGTGGTCCAAAATGGTGTGTAAGCTTGGGATTTGACTCTCCTCTTGTCGAAGAAATCGAACCTCTGCATAGCATAGCCTACACCATCAAGCAAGCGATTAGTAGCGCCCAAGTCTTAAGGGCGGTCAAAAATGGGGTGTCTACAGTTGCCCCTCTTTGACAGAACTCGGAAGTCACGAAATGACATGAGTGAATGTCAAAGCCCAGAGACGACCCAATTTTGACAAGTCCAAAGTCTTGGACAAACAAGGAAAATATAGATACAGAAACAAATGGTTGCGCCCACAGGCTACCTACGTATCCCTTTGCAAGGAATCAAACCAGCGTAGTTCAGGGGCATGATGCAAAATGATACACAATATAACAAAACAGTGCAAATGATATATAGTGCAATGAAACAATGCAAATGATATGCAATGTAATTGAGATAATCAAACCACAAGCAGTGCAAAACCACACAAATATCATAAAGGGATGGAGATACAACATCAAACTATGTTTAACACAGAAAAGGTGCCGGAAACCTCAAACCATAACTCTCTTAGTGGGATAGATATGTGCACAGACAGAACTATCTACTTCGCAGAAAGAATACAAGTAATTGGGTGGTATGATATAAGTGAGGAATGATCTGCTGAGGAAAAATCATGATCCTAAATGCTAAATGCAACAAAATAAAGGACAATGCAATCGATGCAGTGAATGCAGTGAATAAGGCGCGCGGCCAAACCACATTTTGCCTAGAAAATGCATGAACACAAAACTAGACCATGTCTAACACATAAAAGGTGCCGACACCCTTAGACAACAATTCTCTTAGTGGAATAGGCGCGTACACATTGCCACAGAATTATGTTTCAATGAACGAAATGCACGAGCACATGCTAGACTAAGCTTAACATAAAAAAGATGCATGCAATAAAACAGATATGATGCAACAGGTAGTGCAATAGATGCAAAAGGGTGACATACTCCATCCATGCTGGAGTCGTGAGAGGAGGAAGAACGAATCCCAAACACGCTGAAATTGTGTAAGGAAGGGGACACTCAAACCACGCCAAAAATCATAAGAAGAGGTCCGAAGAAAAGTAATTAGGAGCATACTCATGCATAACCTGAGATAACTTTCAAACATGCTGAAATCATGTAAGGAAAGGAGCACTCTAACCACGCTGAAATCGTGAGAAGAGATTCGAAAACAACTGCTCAGGTGCATACTCGACGCATCCTGAGAAAACTTCCAAACACGCTGAAATCATGTAAGGAAATGAACACTTTAACCATGCTGAAACTGTGAGAAGAGGTAGGGAAGAAAAGCAATCAGGAGCGCATTCTACGCATCCTGAGATAAATTCCAAACATGCTGAAATTGTGTGAAGAAAAAACACTCTAACCACGATGAAATCGTGAGAAGAGGTCCGAAAACAACCACTCAGGTGCGTTACACGCAACCTAAGATAAATTCCAAACACGCTGAAATCCTGTGAGGAAAAGAACACTCTAACCATGCTGAAATTGTGAGAAGAGGTCTGAAAACAACCACTCAGATGCGTGACACGCAACCTAAGATAAATTCCAAACACGCTGAAATCCTGTGAGGAAAGGAACATTCTAACCATGCTGAAATCGTGAGAAGAGGTCCGAAAACAACCACTCAGGTGCGTCACACGCAACCTGAGATAAATTCCAAACACGCTGAAATCGTGTGAGGAAAGGGACAATCTAACCACGCTGAAATCGTGAGAAGAGGTCCAAAAACAACTACTCAGGTGCGTTACACGCAACCTGAGATAAATTCCAAACACGCTGAAATCGTGTGAGGAAAGGGACACTCTAGGCATGCTGAAATTGTGAGAACAGGTCCAAAAACAAACCAATCAAGAGCGCGTTCCACGCAACTTGAGATAAATTCCAAACACACTAAAATTGTGTGAGAAAAAGAACATTCTAACCACACTGAAATCGTAAGAAGAGGTCCGAAAACAACCACTCAGGTGCGTTACACTCAACCTGAGATAAATTCCAAACACGCTGAAATTGTGTGAGGAAAAGGACACTCTAACCACACTGAAGTTGTGAGAAGAGGTCCAAAACAAACCAATCAGGAGCGCGTTCCACGCAACCTGAGATAAATTCCAAACACGCTGAAATCATGTGAGGAAAAGAATACTCTAACCACGCTGAAATCGTGAGAAGAGGTTCGAAAACAACCGTTCAAGGACGCACTCGACGCAACCTGAGGTAGCCCAGAAGGACAACGATCATAAACGCTACACAGCGTAAAAGGACAAAAGATACAAGATAGCACAAGATGCAAATAAATGCAATACGTGCGACGATACGATACATGCTACAAGCAATGTAGTGCATGATGTTTAGGAAATTCAATAAAAAATCAAAGCAGCGTTTTAGAAAGCACCTCACGGGGCGAGTAGCGATGAACTGCTTTACTTAGACGAGGATCTCCCATTGTGTTCTTTGAACTCTTACCTTCAACTCGCAGTACAAAGGTTCTGAAATGCTGACAAGGAGCAACATCTGCATGTAGAAGCAATGGATGTCGCTTTTCTTCCTGATCATATTCACAACTTTCCCTATTCTCCAACGCGGTGACAGACTAGGTTTGTTCAGTATCCAAAATTGAGGCGCACACATGCTATCTCAACCTATGAGGCTTCCATACAGATTTCAAGCCAGGGATACACCCATGGGTATTTAAACCAGACTTTAGTCTAGGAAATTCCAAACCTTTGCGTTCTAGGCATTAGCCATTCGAACTCTAGTTTCCACCGTCGTAGTTGGTCTCCTAGGAACTCATTGCAAACACATCCAATATGCCCCTAGCATGGAAAGGGTGCTCAGGGAGAGCACTTCTGATCGCCATTCTGGCTTGAAGCAGGCTTGATCTTGAGCTTGAAGTAGAGGCACACTCATACTCCGAAGCATTGACAAGGCCTCAAAAGGTACATCCGGAATACAATCTCGGAACTTTCTAAAGTTGAAACAAACTCATATGCTCTAAATTTTCCTCTTTTCTTTTGCATTGCAGCTCGGAACCTATATAGCTTCAGATAGGTCTGGGTTCTACTGTTCTCACATGACCTGGGTTGAACCCTGTAGTTTTATGAAAGAACAAATCCTGTTTTGCACAAATGTGGAGAATGGCACAGCACTCTGAGCAGAAAATAATTTATTTTTGAATCGAAACTAAGAAATAAGTTCTCGACCGAGTATTGAGCCTATAACTGACCACAGTCAAAACGACTCAACAAAGGAAAACAAAGGTAAAACAACCTAAACACATCTATTGACACTCAAAACGACTCAAAACAAGAATCGAGACAAATGACAAACACAATACTTGGACGTGTTTCAAAGGAGAGAGACCTCTCGGTTAACGAGGAGCCTGTTTCTTCCGGTATTGTTTCTCACCCTTTTCTCATTTGTGATTCTCACATCACTCTGGCACTCAAGCTCTTTTTCTCTGAAAAAGCCCTTTCCTCACTTTTTCTCTTACCGCACATCTCTCTATTCTTTAATCTCTCTTCTTTTTTATCCCTCCCCTGGGTGGTTGATGGATAAACAGTAAGTTGTAGGCTCTTGCCCCTAGTATTCTAATAGATTCTTCTTCTTTCACTCACAACAGTGAACTTTCCCACAGAAGGGTTGTGGTGCGACTGGATGTACAGCAGATTTACAACTGACATCGGTTGACGATGCTCTTGGCCAATTTGGATGTGATCAGACCTGTCTAGATGAGGGAGTGGAATATCCTTCTCTATTTCTAATTTGTGCTTCGCACTTGGCTTGATACCTCGCTGCTTGGAGGATGTGAGAGCTTTCAGTCCTTTGCTGTTAGCTTCAGTTACGCCTTTTTTGGAAAATATGATGCCTTTCCAGCAAGTATAGTGCTCTTTCTGGCAAGTATGTTGGCAAAGGGGGAAAAAACAGAAAACCTGACTCAACTGTGCCCCTAGTTCATCATTTTGACCATTTTTTATTTTTGGCTTCTGTTAAAACAATTTTGACCAACATGGGAGTTAGATTAACATACTTGTTCGATTTTATGATTTGAAATCATGCAAGTTAGACTATGCGTACTGGAAATTTTCTTTTTTTGGGTCTAAGAAATGGTCCAATTTTGGAAAAATGGAGTAATTTTTGACAGAATTAGTCAACCTCAGTAAAAATCCTCAAAAACTATTTTTGCAAATGGCCACTGCTCGACCAACATAGAATTTAGTCTCGAGATGCACAACCTCAGATCTGAACTTGAATTGTCTTCCAATTAACTCTTCTAACGGAATAAGACAGTTCCAATTTGAATGAAGACGAGCTAATTTGCACATGGACAAGATAACCGAGTTGAACAAGGGTAAACCTATCAATATGGATGAGCCAAGCAGGCTGAAAATGATTGGGGCCGAACTTCAAGATGAAGTTGTCTACGTATCCCAAACATGGGAATCAGGCCTGACGTAGTTTCGGGTGGAGGTTCACTCGGGTGTTGACACTCTCCTTTTGGCACTCTAACTTTTGCCAAGGCTGCCGTTCCTGGTTTTCAACCTTGCGAGCTCTGTTTTTCTTTTCTTTTTTTTTTTTTCCATTTCTTTTCATTTCATTTCTTTTGTTCTTTTCTTTTCTTTTCTTTTCTTCTTTTCATTTCTTTTTCTTGCTCTAACTTTTGCCTGGGTCACCCTTTTGGGTTTTCGGCCCAGCAAGCCTCTCAAGGATAAAAAAAGTGTAACTTGTCTATGTTGATCAGTTTGAGATTTCAAAACCATCTGAATCTAGTAGAATGGCTACTGTTTGCTGATGATGTAGGAGTCCATCCAATGGGGGCTGAATTTGCCCCTAATGTTGTGGGTAGGAACTCGATTGTCCTTCCACAATATTTTCTTCTTTGAGCTGCTGGAATTTGGCTTTCTTGTCAATCTTCATTGGCTTGAGAAATGACTCATCTTTCACTCTTCGAGCACATCTAACATCTTTGCCCCTAGTTCGAGGGCTATTTCTAATCTAGCTTTGCAAGCTTCTTTTGATAACATCTAATCTTCTTGATCTGACTTTCTTGCCCCTAGTTCGAGGGCTGCTTCAAATCTGGCCTGGCGGGCCTCCTTTGATGTCATACGACAATGTAGAACCAATCTGGATCAAGCCAGGATCCTTCTCAGTACTCACATTAACAAGCATGATCTCATTCATTAAGGACTTAACATGCCTCTCTTCCTCTTGTTTGTTCAAATTTTTGCAAATCCCGAGGAATTCCTCCCTCTTTGTTTTCATCACATTGTTCAAAAAGTTTTGAAAAACTTAGGTCAGTGCAATGATCTCAAGGCACAGAAAAGTAGGTAAAAAGCACTACCGTTTCATTCAAATCTTATGGCAAAATTGGCTTCATGGCAGAAACAAACTCAAAAGAAATAGTGAAAATCATTACTGTTTCATTCAGATCTTCTGGCGCAACTGACCCAATGGCAGAAACAGATGCAAAAGAAAGAGTGTGAAAGACACGCAAAACAAGAAAAATAATGTCCGAGTTAACACAACCAAAATCACCTGACTCTAACATAGCAGGACTGACTCGATACAACAAGACAGATGCAACTGACTCAGTGCAAAAAGACTGACTCAATACAACACAACAAAACTGACTCAATACCCAAGTCAGAAAGTACAAAAACTAGCATTTGCACATTGCTCAAAACAACGCATGCCATCCCCAAATCTAGAGTAAACTGAGCACCATCCGCAGGTGGTTCATCCCCTCGATCACATCACATTATCCCCCAAGTTCATCGATCCGGTGCCGATAGACTTTGCAGGACCTGGTGCGACGATGACCTCTTCTTGTATTTCATGGCAAAGACGAAAACACATGTCAGTGTTATGGCCGACTTGTTAATAGAAGGCACAGTACTTATCCGAGTTGTGGGAGAGAAGAAGTTTATTCAGTAATGGCCGCGGCTCTAGGGGTTTGAGATGGCCTTGCCCTATAAGGATTTGGAAAGCTTCGGACAAAGTCATGTAGATGGGATTAAAGACCCTCTGGCCTTGGGGTTGGTACTTCAAGGTTTGTGGAGTGTTAAATGTACTAGCAAAGGGATTGGCAAGTGCTGACTGGGTTTGATGATCTCTTTTGAGTGTAGGATTGGAGTTGAAAGGAACGTTTCTGGTACGACATCCCTTTTCTTGGCTTGCCCCTTGATTCAAACTGCCCTCAACTTGAGTGGCAAAAGTGTCATCTACAGTCTTTGCAACAACTACGAGCACTTGCTGTTTGTTCAGTCCTTCGACTTTCAAAGTCTCAACAGCCCACTGAAGGTGTTCATAGGGACCAACGCATGCCCCTACCTTGTTCTTACCACTTGTCCTCACTTTGTCAAGGGATCAGGTCGCTATATCAGAGCGGAGCCCAGTTGTTGTCGACATGTCACTGCTTAGACCTGGGATGGCTTTAGGTTGGCCATTTTCAGTTGCAGCTTGCCCCAAGATTGAGAAGCCTTTTGGATTGAAACTTCTAGCCTGTGATGTAGTTGATGATGGAGCCAAAATTCCAAAGGCTAAGTCTGCCATAGTTCTTTGCAAATCTTCAATCATGCTCCCCAGCTCAGAAATAGTGGGTTCATGGGTTTGAGACGATTGGGGTTCAAGTGCATCCACCATGCTTAAGCCCATGCTTTCTGGGATAAACACCTCAGGCTTGGGTAGATGGGTCGGGGTGTATCTACTAGGATTGTAGGTAGGTGGCAGTGTATGGCCGAGGTTGAGATGTGGATGAGGTACTTGGTCCTTGGGTTTTGAGGTAGAGCTATTGTTCGATTGTCGATGAGATTCTAGATCTCATGACGAAGGTTGTAGCAACCATCGATGCCATGGCCGCGCTGCTGATGGTACACACAGTACTTGAAGGGGTTATGCTTAGCAGGAAGTGGGTCAGGTAGAGGTTGAGGATCAAGGGGTTTGAGATACTCTCTTTCCATCAGGACTTTTAGTGTGCTGGTTAGGCTCATATAGAGGGGGTGAAAGTTCTGCCCTAAGCTCGGGCTGGGCTGACTGTTTGTAGGCTGGTCTTGGCAAAAGGGTCGGCTATGGCGACAGTATTGATTTTAGTGGGTTTGGGAACAATGCTACTGGCATAGGTATTCCCGAAAAATGCCCTCCTTACTGGTTCACTTGTTCTGGGAATAATCCCTCTGTTGAATGCATTCTCAATCTGAACCTCCAGTTCATGCAAACTTTGGAAAGTGAATAGTGGATCGACTATTAACTTTTGCAACATATCAGGCTCAAGGTTCTGCACCATTATCCGCACTTGGTCCCTCTCAGAAGGGCGATCTATCATCTGTGCTGCCTTTGCTCTCCACCTTGCAACAAATTCCATAAAAGGCTCCGTTGGGTTCTGGCGGGTTGCTTCAAGCTCTTGCATGGTCATTTCAAGTTGGGTATTGCAAGAATACTGATCGACAAAGGCCTCAGCCAACTTTTCTCAATTTTGTTTCACTGTATCCTCCAACTCTGTGTACCAAGTGGCTGCTATACCCGACAGGGTTGTTCCATACAAAGAGAGTTTCTGCAGCTTAGTCAGACCTGTCGATTTCAAGACATCCATGAAAAGTCGGACATGTACCATAGGATCCCCAGACCCGTCGAAATAGTCAATATGTGGCATTTTGAATTTGTCTGGGAGTTGTACGGCAGCTTCGGTGTACCCTTCCTCAATGTGGACTTGCTTTTCAAGTTTAGCAATTTTCACCGAGCTCAATTCGAGATCATTAGTACCAAAGGGATGAAGCCCCTCATTAGGATGCATCAGGGGTCCAAAAACTTGGGTTTGAGCCAACCCTTCTCGAGGATCTGGACCATGCAAATCTTCAGCTGGCGGAAATGGGTCAAAGTTTGACTGGGGTCCCGAGACTGGATATGTGGTAGGTGCCCCAGATGGGCGTTGCACTTCGGTATTGGTCTCATCCTGCATGGCGAGTCCCTGGTATAATGTTGCTATCATGGCCACAACTTCTTCCGAACTCTGCGCCATCACGGTCTGTTGAGTTTGAACAAAGGTGATGTGACTAGTGACTGTTGGATCAGTTGAATCGGTGAGCCCTGACTGGCCTTTCTTTGCGTTACCACTGGCGAAGGAAAACCGGTTGCCCTTGAACTGAATCTCTGACCTGACAAAGTCTATCAACACAAGTCCAATGTACTCAGGGGATATCGGAGCTTTCTGAAGCTATGGTTCCAAGACTACCTTGCAAAAGAAGAAAACAGACAGCATCTCAGCCTGGTTTCACTATAACAGATACGAGCACAGCTGAATGACTGCACTCTTTGCTGAATTCTGCCCCAAAATCAGATACCAAACTTGCAACTGATATGCACATTCCTGTACAATTTTACTATAAAGCACATACCAGTTCATTGAGAGCCAAAACACCCCTATGATGGGGTAGGATTTCCCTGTCCTAATTTCATCAGGAGCTAGGGTTTCACTACGCACACAGCGGTTTCAAACAAGCTACATTTGGGTAAGCAACCTATCCTAGTTTGGAATAGTCTCTATGGCTTTTGATATGCAACTAGGTCGAATGGTCAAAAAAGGGTGCCTCGGTAAAAACCAAGGTTTGTGTTCCCATCGTGGCAGAGCTCGTAACCGTTCAGCCTTATGGCACGCTTTTCCAAGCAAGCCTTCGACAAACCGTTCAGGAATAGCAAATGGTAAACACTGTGACTTAGGCACACCAATGCAAATGCAATGCAAAGAAACACATAAGTATAAACCAAACAACATATCATGATGTTCAAGTCAAGTTCTCTAAATCTCTAGTAGAGTCGCCAGAAACTGTAGACCGCTCGAACTTCCTCCCCGCGCCTCCCTTTCGGAGAGGGCGCAGATTTGGGTTCATAGCTACTACAGTTCGGACTCCTGTCACGATTCTGAATCTAATCTCACAAAGTGCAATGTAAGACTGATAAATCACCAAAGAGTCCAATTCGGCAAATCATGTTGGAAAATTAGATTTTAAATCAAATTATGCCAAAATTGGACTGCTTTGCAGATTACAGAGTTGCCACCTAAATATTTTGTTTTTGGAAAATTTAGGAAACCCTGACTCGTGCCAAAGGCCACATGTCCGTCATCACCAAAGTTGCCTCGACTCGAGAACTTGGGTATGAGAGGGGAAGGTCTTGAAATGAGAACCCCCACTCGCCCGATCAAAGATCATCCTCTACTAAACATGATATGTTGTTTTTGAAAATACGTGTGTTCTTATTCAGGTTATTTAGCTAACTTACTACGTGATGTGCACAACAAACAAGTATAGACTAAATCGTTTGATTTGGAACAAAACATCTCATGTTTGTTTTCGAAAATGGTTTGAATTCGCCACCCTCAAGTGGGCTTAGAAATGCGGATTTGCCACCAAACAAGGTGGGCTTAAAAAATGATGATTTGCCACTCCAAGTGGGCTTAAAACTCACATTTTGATGAATTGCTCCAATTCAAGTAATGAAGCCTTCATCCACAGGCATTTATGCAGTTAATTATTTAAGCACACAGCCTCATAGTAAGCATGCTATAATAGCAATCACTTACACACATGCAAGGATACTAAAGCGTAAACACTTACAGAGTACTCCGAGCCAAAACAGAAAACTAGTTAGAAATCAATGCATGATCCTAGCTATGTTAAGATGCCTAATGCAACACATATAACACATGCAATAATGAAACTAAGTAGGCTCGGCTATTCTAAGATGACATATGAATGTAACACTTTGATACATGTATTCAAATAGGTATTGAAATACAATGCAGTTTGAATGATGCGCCGAGCCCGGTGCATGCAATAAAAATGAATGATGCACGCATGCAAGCATAAGGTATGCCAATTGAAATATGCCCTAAACTAGCCATCAAAAGCTGATAAGTAAAAGGGAGAAAGAAGTGGGGGTTGGAAGACATTCACACACACACTCACTCTTATTACAACATTTGCCCCCTCGACGGAGGGTCCGAATAAATAAGCTAACTAGCTACGCTAAGCTACTTATTACAAATCAACTAATTAACTATTCTAGCTAATTAATTACAAACCAAATTGAAACTAGCTATGCTAAGCTGATTATAATGTTACAATATGAACTAAGCTAAATTAATTACAACACATGTAATTAACTAAAACTAGCTAACAAAGCGATAAATGGCCTCGCGGGCGAGGGAGATATGCATGCTCGGTTGCGTCTTCCTGGAAATCTACCGCCTTGCCTCAAGATGCCTCTGTTTGCACACTTTTGGCTTTCTGAAAATTGTGCCAACTTCCAGATTGCTTCTGACCCATCTCAGGAACATGCTGAGGGATGATCGGCCATGATTGGTGTTAATCATCCAGTACTGGTGGCTGGTCGGCCCCTGCTTCCTTGTCTTTCCTCCTTTTGCTACAACAGAGAGCAAACAGAGGCATGTCAATGTATTTGAAAGAAATGTGTGCACTGCCACCCTCCTTATCATGTCTCAAGCTCAAAGGAGTGTGGCACTTGGCTCTCAAGCTACCAACCAAACATTTTCAATGCATGGTAGCCAAAAGACCAAGCTTGTACAAGCTTAGTGAATGCACACATAAGACTCAAAGTGCCTCTACCCCATCATGCATGATCAAGGAAGTTGGCCACCAAGAAATGTGACACATTTCATTACTTCAAGTATGAAACGTCCCACATTCCTTGTGTTTGGATTAATGTCCGATCGAAACACGTGCAATGCAACATGTATGTTATCTTGTTCATGTTTTACTTTGCTCATTCTTGTTTACACATTTTAGCTTACCAATTAATCCCTTAATCTGTTACGTCCAATGTGAAAGTCCTCTAATGGGAAAGATGGCCTAAGCTACAAGTGCCTTGAGCATGAAAGAAGCCTCATGCTTTTAGCTAGTAGAAACCCTTAAGAGAAGGCTAAAACCATTATGCATGAGAGCCTCAATTCCATGCTCAAGCCAATAAGGGGCTTAAGACCACTTTCAAAAGTGATATAACAATGAAAGATGGAATGCAATGGCACATATTCTAGCACTGAAATCAGATGCTAAATGACATCAAAGCATGAAAATGATGCATGCAAGATATACTCGGAGTCATAAGCATCAAGACTAGTGAAGAGCATCACTTTAGAAGCATGCAATATCAAGCATAAATAACCAAACCGGCTCTGGACAAAGCTTAATCATGCTAAATCAGAGGCTACAACATGCTGAAATTGAAGCTCAAATAGCAAGAAATGCATAGTCATGTATTGGCCCATAAACAAGGCATAAAGGCACAACTCTCAAAGCCATAAAGGAGTGGAATATGTGAGACTGTTACTACACTATATGCTCTGAAATTATGTATAAAACGATGCCAAAACAAGCAAACATCGTAAATAAGGCATGCTAGGGGTCTCAAAACACAAGACTAGCGAAGCCAACTTTGCCATAGCTATGCAAAGCAAGCCCCAAGAGGCCAAGACCACTCAAAACAGTCCTAAAGCATGTCAAAGGAATGCCAAAACATGTTGGAGTGTAGCCAAAATAAGCTAGAATGATAAGCCAAAACACTAAGCATACAAGGCTAATGAGTGAGATTGCACTATAAGTACAAAAATCAAGCAAGAGGTGACCCAACCAACCAAAATCAGAGTTAGAGCATGTTAAATAATGGCGAAAAACATGCTGAAGTGGAGCCAATACATGCTAGAATTATAGGCTAAGACATGAAGCATGTTAGGCTAGCAAGTAGGATTACACTACAAGTGTATGAAGCATGCAAGAGGTGACCAAACCAGCCAAAAATAGAGTTGTAGGAGGTTCAAAAAGTCACAAAAACGTGCTCAAACTAAGCCTCAAGAGGATAGAAACACATGCTCATTTGGTAGGCCAACAACACATGCTAACATGACAAGAGGAGGGGAGGACTCCCCTCTCCTATTTGGGACCTCAAAACAAGTTTTCTACCACTAAAATTCCTCTGGAATTCAGTGGTTTTAAGTCCAAAAGGAAGTTGTTTGAAAAGCTTGAAAGATAGCTCAAAAGGCCTTATAAGCCAAGGAGCAAAATGGAAGAAACCCCCTAGCCAAACAAAGCTTAAACCACCATTTTAGAACCTCAAAATCAGAGTTTTTTAGGTTTCAAAACCAGCCCCAAAATAGTACAAATCAATGGGAAAATGGGGATAAAGCAAGTGTGCAAAAATAAGCTTGAAAGAGAGAAGTGCTTACCCTTGAAGCACAGCAGCAAAACCAGCCAAAATCTGAGCCAAAACCACCTTTTGGAGCTCAAACAAAGTCCCAAGGAATCTTAGCCCAATGGTGGTCAAGTTTGATCAAGGATGTATATGCAAATATGTAGAGAATTCTCACTTTCAAGCTTAAAACAAGAGGAGAGGGAGAGAATTCTAGAGAGAGGAAAAAATTTTCTCACAAACCTTCTAGAGAGAGGATTTTAGTGTGAGAAGCTCTCAAACTTGTTAAATGTTCTCACCCTCAAAACATGGGACATGGCCTCCATATATAGCAAAAATGGAGCCTTGGTCGAAATATCTGAATATAGAGACAGGTGGACCATTTAGAAGACAGCTGGAGCAAAATATCTTCAAATTCTGAGTTTTCTAGACATTTCTAGCCGACCGGCTATCTTTTTGGCCAACCTGCTACTAATGATGGCAGACCAGCCACTTCTGTGGCCGACTGCAAATTCTGCTCTGCATGTCCAACTTCAAATGGGTATATCTCCTTCATTTGGACTCCTTTTCAGGTCATTCTTGTGTCCAAATTGAAGCCCCGGAAGTAAGCTTTCCAATGGTGCATCCACACATCAAAATTCCAAGTGTGCTAAGAGATATCCCTCTTTTAGTGAAGACTACTCAGTTTTGGTCCAACCGGATTGATGCCCAACTTCAACCAACCATATCTCCCTCATCCGGCCTCAACTTGAGGAGATTCTTGAATGGAAAATGAAGCCCCAGAAGTCTTCTTTCCAACGATGGTAGCGTTACAACTTAAGTCCAAGTGTACAAAAGGATAGACCTGATTTAGCGAGGGCTGCTTAACTCTTTCTTAACGGTTCATGCCCATCTTCTTCCCCAACTAGGTTTCTTCCCTCTTCTTCAATTTTCTTCAACTCCAAACCTCTAAACAAGATGTTTTGGAAGATTTTTCACAGATTTCACCTCTCCTTCATTTATTCCACTTTTTCCTTGATCGGTTTACCGAAAAGCGCAACATTTAACGAAATGCGAGCCTCGAAACATCGTAGAAACCTTGTTTTCAAAAATATTTTGAAAGAGAGGGTTTTAAGGTCTAAAAACCACCCAAAATAGTTATGGTCCAAAATGGGGTGTAAGGTTGGGATTTGACTCTTCTCTTGCAGAAGAAATCGAACCTCTGCATAGCATAGCCTACACCATCAGACAAGCGATTAGTAGCACCCAAGTCTTAAGGGCGGTCAAAAATGAGGTGTCTACAGTTGGTGATTTACTTGGAAGGGAGTCTGCAAGTCTTTGCTGTTTTAATGTTTGTTTCTATTATGACATATCCTTTGTATTGCTGGTCTGTTGTTGTTTGTGCTATGGGCCTTTAGTTGGTTTCTCACCAACTCTTCTTGATGAGTTTATTTGTATTTTGGGAATGTTTGCAATGCTCTAATACTCTTTTCTCTTATCTTTTATTGATGTAATAGTTGTTGGTTATCAATAAAGGTTTCTTTCTTTTGTCGATAAAAAGAGAAATAATAAATGTCTCATATGAGTGTGAATCTTATATCTATGTGGAATCTACATCCATATGAGATATTTAATTAAACTTTTAATAATTTATTTATTTATTTATTTATTGTATCTCTAATATTATTCGTTCAAATCTAGAGCGATTATGGTGATGTGGCACCAATGTGACAACACATTTAGTGCACAGTTGTCAAGACAATCAACAGCTATACTCTACAGTTTACATTGAAAAATTTAAGTGATTTGTGATTAGATCAAGATTTAATTATTCCAAGTCCCAACTAATTAAAACTCACAATCTAAATCATCAAACGTGTAAAAAAGTGATTTAGATCGTTGTTTCAGAAAACAATAAATCGACACAAACGATTTTTACATGGAAAAATAACAATTGAAGCACCTTCAATTGTGATCAAAAAATCATGGGCAAAATGGCACAAATCAATCCACTACTAAAGAAAGAAAGATTATAAAGATACCAAACAAATTATTGAAACGCTTCCAATTTGTCTTCAAATCTTCTGTATGTCTTCATCGCAACTTTTGTCCCAGAATTGATTAGATTGATG
This sequence comes from Camellia lanceoleosa, assembly GCA_025200525.1. Taxonomy (NCBI): domain Eukaryota; kingdom Viridiplantae; phylum Streptophyta; class Magnoliopsida; order Ericales; family Theaceae; genus Camellia; species Camellia lanceoleosa. Next base: position 74,888,210 of record CM045760.1, on the reverse strand, counting down.
TTGAATCCACAACATCTATTGTTGAATCAACGACTGCACACAGCATCAAACTTCTTTGATTACTCTGTGCTTGAATCTTCGAATTCCACCGAAGAAGAATACTCTCAATGAAGATTAAACAAACTCCTTGATGTGTGCTTGTAAGAACATGAGTTCAAACTCAATCAATCATCAAGGAAAACCAAAAAAATATCCCCAAAAGAAAATCCTAAAACCCTTAAAGAGGATCTAGAAAACGTAACCCTAAAACAAATTTAAACAAGTATTTATAAAAAACAGAGTCTGCGACGGTCACTCGAGTGAAGAACCAAATACGCGTGTTTTCCTTAAGTGTCGTCTCGAGCCAAGCTTCCTTCGCTCGAGCGTACAATCCTCATTCTCAGAACTTTTGCAAACAAAACAACTTGTGGGAGCAGGCCATCTTCGCTCGAGCGAAGACTCCGTCGTTCGAGAGCAAGCAAGACAAAATTCTTAGCAAAATTTCAACTCGACGAACATGTTTGTTCACGGAATTGACAAGATTAAGGGACCTAACACATGTCTCAAGTTGTAACCATGTGATTGGACGAATTAAGTGGCACCTAATCATGTTCGAGTGTATATAGTTATTACATTAATTTGATGTAAAGAGCAATCCATACCATAATTGAATTTCTGCAATCTTTCTCTCCTTTTATTGTAACGGTGTTTTGATCAAGAGCTTTATATTTTGTTTTTTTGAAATTCAATTGATAAAGTATCAAATCCTCGGTTTTCTTGACTCTAATTGTTTTATGTAATGTTTTTGATATTTATAATTGTTTTTCTATCTATTGACAAAAAAAAAAAACACACACACACACATTCAGGTGGAGACAAATATTATATTCTATGGTTGTTTCTAAACATGATTTATATCCAACTCCTTTTAATATATGTTGATGTGTAAATCTCAAATTAGCTCTTGCAATCCTACTGTTTCTTTTATTACTGCATATTCAAATTTGTATTATTGTTTTATTTTGAATACATTTAAAATAGTTGTGAACTAGTAAAATAAAAATTCTTGGTATCTTTGCAAAATCTCCACCAAGGCTGGTCACGAAAATTGCAAGGTAAGCAATTTTTTTATTTTTAAAAGGTAAGGCTTATAATTTAGCGTTTGGTTAGAGCTCTAAAATGCTTATAACTAAATTATTTATAGATGATTTGAAAGTGTATGGTATGAGTTGTTACTTTTCATATTTTAAAAAGTCATATGAATAAACTGGGGCCTCGTTTGGCAAGAGGTTATTTTAGTCAAAAAGTCAAAAAGTTATTAAAAAAATCAAAAAGTCAACAATTCATATCAAAAAGTTAAAGATTTCCTTTTCTCTCTATTTTTTACACATCTTTTCGTAAAAAGTCAAAAAATCATCCCAAACATACTATTTTTTTTTATATCATATTTTAACCAAATAATTAAAAAATTACTAAATTAACTTATTCCCAAACGAGGAATGAATATATTCTAAAATTTTGTAGCAATATCTTCAGGCACGAGTTATTTTTAGTGTATGTATATTTATTGTAATACATAACATGAAGGGCCTGTAACCCAATAGCATCTCCCCAACACTCGTACAAAGGTTGTGGTTCAAATATCGCCTCTGACAGGTGTGAGGGAAGAGTTTTATTAGTTTCTATATATAACCACCTATCACGTGTTGTAGGTTCACCCACCATGTCGCTTAGTGACTCTCTTTTTCCATAACTTTGAGAATATATAAACTGTATTTCATCGTCTCATGGTGCAATAGTCATAATTCAGTAGCCATGGCTTCAAGTCTTTGGTATTTGCATAGAGTAATACTATATAAATAATTATTTATAATAATAATATTGTCATATTAGTTTCGTTAAGCTTTTTGTAGTAAGAATTTTGTCAGAATATGACTTAACGTGACTTATACATAATTATAATAGATTCATCTCATAAAACAAGATACATATACATCAATTAGATGGTGGCTAATCATTGATGAATGCACTTATATATACATAATATTTAGAAGACTAATGGCAATAGTGTTAATGCATTAAATGTGATAAATTCATTATAAATGAATATTTAGAGTTGCATTATGTATCTATTATAAATGTAGAAGATACATTAATTTATCTAATAAGGTTGAATGGATTCTTTGATGAAAAGATTACTAGTATAAATAATGTAAGGTCTCAAACCACACTTTCTATCACAAAACTCAAGTTGTTACCACAAGAAGGCTCCCATCACCTAGAGAGAGGGAGAAGTGGTTTGAAGATCTTAAACAAATAAAGAATTTGAAGATCAAGGTTTTTTATTCAAGGTTTCTTTTTCTCAAAAAAAGTTTTCATACTATCATGGATCAAGGTACATATACACTTGAAGGGGCTGAATGTGAAATGAGTCAGGTCCAAGCCTTGGGACGGCCCAATCCGACAAAGCCCAAATCCAAGTGGGTCAGATGAGTATATGGACCGATCAATTGAGCCCAGCTTCGTGATCAATAGTACGCCCAAGTCCTCTAGCACTTGGGCCCAACTCTAGATGGAAAGGACCAGATAAATGCCGGAGTCTGAGAGCCAGAAGGGACGAGATTAACAGATAAGTACCAGCCCATCTCGTAGAATGAGCTCGAAAAGCCGAGCCGCCAATGTACACCAAGACCGAATCAAGAACGTAAGTAATTAATCGGAGAAGCCTCGCAAAGAAACGTGGGATCTGTGAGCGCAAGCATGTGCAGGATGCCACCTCAGCTGGTCCCCCACGCCTAAAATCACGGAAGTTGTTAAGCCAAGGGAATGTGGTTTGTTATCAGCATGCTTACAATGAGCATATACAATGAATGGTAACTATCAAGTGGTCCACCACGTGGAGCATTGCCGAAAGGACACCTGGCAGCACCTATGCTCCATGAACTCACCTTGAGAAGCAAGTAAGGAACACTATATGTATAACATGAGCTTCACATTGAAGGTAACTAAAAAACCCCAATCTACACTACACATACATACCCATTCGACTCTATACTCCTACACCGATCACTGATTACCATGCCGGAGGGGTTATTCGGCCAACCCCGGCCGGGCAGCTCTAATGGTGATTCTTGTTGCAGGAGCCCCAGTCCCTGGATGGTCCAACTGTGAGCAGAGCCCCGATCCACTTTCATCTAGTGCGGAATCCGGTACGCACAACACTTATTTTGTATATTAAAAATTCATATAATTTTCATGTATATAATTGAATTCTTAACAATTTTTAGTTTATGTTCTGCAAAATTTTCTATCATATGTATGAATAGAAATTGTCATTTGGATAATATAATTTGCATATTATCCACAATCTGCTTACTTTGTCGATCAATCCCTAATTTGTCCTAGTGTTCACAATGGACAATGAATTTAGGTATTCTGAAAATTTCAAATTACATTGATAAGAATTGTAATGCCATTTTTTTGGTAAACTTGAAGGGCATTTTCCCAACTGATCTCAAAGTCTCTTAAAACAATTTTATATTATAATAATATTTGATCAAAAGTTCAAGTCTTGTGGCAAGTTAAATTAATTGTAAAAGCTCTTTTGTTTTTAGAGTTAGGTTGAATATGATGGTTAGTGTGGGGATTGTTAGCAAGAAGAGTAAAAAAAAAAATTGTATTTATTTGATGACCATCAGGCTAGCAAGAATTTAAGTTTATTTTGTTATACTATGAAGCGATTAACCATATAAAATTACATAAATACCCTTATTGTTTTTGATATATTTTAATATTAAAAATTATTTCTATATTAAATTATTTTGATATGAAGAATGGTGAGAGTAAAAAATGGTGGAGGAAAGACCATACAAACCAAGTGACTAATTACATTAGGTAAACAAAGAGAGCAAAATAGTAAATTATTCCTTAATCCCAAGGGCTTCAATTTCTAATATCGTCTCCCCTGCCTCACTCCTAATCACCCATGGGATGGTGTTGGGACCATGGGTCCCTTGTTATAATTTGAAAACAAACACGATATTAACAAATCCAACACACTAGCAACCCCAGTCCTAAGGCCTTTCTCTAAAAACAAACCGGGCCTAAGGGTCTCACTTCACTGTAAATTTCTTCCTGTGCACTCGAGTTTTTTTTTTATATATAAAAAAAAACCTTTGGCATTTGATCCTTATAATAAAATAAACTTTAAAATTTTAATTTTATCAATTAAATCATAAATTTTTTAGCTGTCTTCAGTCTAAATCATTTTTTTTATTTATGTTAAGTGAAATCTACAGAAAAATGTATTTTAGTAATCAAACTCAATGAAAAATGGTATTTTGAACATTTTATGTATACTACATTGAGTTTAATGACTTAAATACCCCTTTTCCTATCAGTTTTATATATCAGAAATAGATTGATGGTTTAAATTAAAAACAAATCAAAAAATTGGGATTTAACTTAATAAAATTGAAAAGTCAATGTTTATTTTATTATAAGGGTCAACTTCTAATTTTTTCTTTTTTCTTTTCTCTTTTTCTCTTTTTTTTTTGGTAATTTTTCCAAAAAGTTGACTTAGTGATGCTCTTCAAGGACCATCCTCCAACCCTGAGTCTTTTGAATGAAGATTGCATTTAAAAAAATTATTTATAAGAATATTACTGTCACACCCCAAATCCGGGCATGACCGGCCGTGGCCCACAGGGACTTAGCCCAAGGCACACGTAAGCCTAAACATGAACCCAAAACCATGAAGAATAATTGTGATGATAACCCAGGAATAAATAAATCAATACTCAATCCAGTGACATACCACCATGTATGCACAAAACTCGATAAGCAACCTAAAACAAATAAATGTATGCCCTAGAGGTCCATGCAATCGAGTCCCCGCTATGCCATGAGTCCACTCTAAGTCCTTCTAACACCTGGAAGTGATAAAAATTAAGTCAGCTGATAGCTCAGTGAGTAGCAACATGGATAGTAAATATAGTTCTGAAAACAGGGTTCAATTCCAAAATAAAATATATATCACAGAAACTAGTTTGGCATACAGTTTGGTAAATACAACTGTTTCAAAAAGAAGGTTCCACAGTTTAACATTTAAAATACTCATGTCTCGCAAGAACATGTTAAATGACAAATACAACTTGTTTCGAAAAGAAGGTTCCACAGTTCAACACTTAAAATACTCATGTCTCGCAAGAACATGTTAAATGACATTAAAATACTCATGTCTCGCAAGAACATGTTAAAAGACATTTTCCACAGATTATAACATGAACACCAATAATTTTTTTGGGTACCAATAAAAACAAATAATCTGCCACACATTTCTCAGGCTATAAGCCCCGTTGGATCCAATACCGAACTAGGAGTCATCCTCAGGGTGGCACCTGGGCCTTTTCTCAAAGTCGATCCGATTGAAGGTCACCTAGTTATTTTTAAAGGTCTGTTCCTTACAATCGTTGAGCACTAGAGTCATCACGGCCTAAACCAGATCTGTTCTCTAGTGGCCAGAGTCACCGCACACAGTGGAATAATTTCCCTGGACTAAATACACACATGGTCCCAATATTCAATACACATCAGTTTCGCAAAACATGGTAGTTCATCATTATAAACATGAGACCAAAACAAATAGTTTACAGTATGCCAAGTTCACACATGTTTCAGAAATAATTTGATTCATTTGATAATATAATAATTATCAAAACAGTTTAATCATGAAACAACAATTAAATTTTCCAACAGTTCAGGGTAGGGGAACATTTATAAAAATATGTAGCATGAAACTACTCACCTGAAACGAAATAATATAATCCTTGAATCGAATAGAGTGTAAAAGTCCAATTAGTGCCCTGAACCAAGTATAAAAACTACACGTCACAACTAATTTAAAAACACTAAAAACAATAGGAACTAAGTAACCTCAACTAAAGCGCACTAATCCGGCTCAACCCAACTCACCGTTATTCTTAAATATTACCTAAGTTCATGTTCTTCAAGGTTTAAAATCACCCAAAACATGGGTTCCGGTCAAAACTTAATTAATTGTGACTTTAAGATAAAACAGAATTTCAACCAAGCCTTCCCAACCTATTCGCTAACTTTGAAAATTACAAAACCCATTCCACGCTATTCGAAAAATTCCAATAACCTCCAGATATGATCTAATATATCTTAAGTTTCAAACCCAATTGGTTTCACTTGATTTGCTTATGAAAATAATTATCTACAATTTATTATATCCAAACAGGTTGTTTTCTGCAGCACTTTAAAGAAATTAACGGTTCTCTTAATATACACGAGCAATCAATGCAAGGCCAAAAATGTACGAAAGTAGACTCGTAACCGGTTCTAATGACACTAATTTGATAATTTTTGGATTTATACCCAAAGAGAACAATACTCCCGAATTTACTGTTTCGGACTGGTTTCCTGGACAGATTTGAATACCTCAATTTATATGGATTTTGACTCCCAAAAATTATGAAAAAATTCAGATATGTAATTCAATATGTAATTAATCTACTGTAAAAATTTCAGATTAAAATTCATCCGTTTGATATGGTTTCTTGATTTTTAAAGTTTGTGATTCTGTGCAGAAATTTTTAACTAAGAATAACACCTAATCTTTACACATAAATTTAACTCCTCAAGTTTCTCAATAGGATATCTATATACAAAATACATAAACCTACAACCTCTCCATCAATGAACTAAATAATCATAGAGTAAGGATAAAGAACAAAACCTTAAGGAAGAAGAAAGATAAATACTTACTACACACCCAAAAATCCTTCCTTCTTTGCAATTCTTTTTCTTCTTCTTCTTCTTCTTCTTCTTCTTCTTCTCTCAATTCCTTCCCCTGGCTGCCGCTATATTGTTTTGTAAACTAATAAGAGAATTAGGATTTTGTAGGTTTTGTATATATTTTATTTTATATTAGTTGTGGGTCAAATAAATGGATAAATATACAAAATATATATATATATATAAGTTAGATGTAACTCAAATGGTAAGAGCCTTATTTATTCATTTTGTGGTCTAGAGTTCAAGTCACACCCTATTCTCTTTTTTTTTTTTTTTCTTTTTTTTTAATAATAAATTTTGCCTCCAAACTAAAGACTTTCACCATAATTTATTTTCAGATTTAAAATTAATTAAAAGACCTTCTAAATATGTAATTTGCACTTTAAGATTCACCATCAAAATATTTGAGATTTGTAAAATTATTATTATCTAATTATTTATTTAATTTTTATATTCGGGTTCTCACATTCTCCCCTCCTAAAAGAAAAGTTTCGTCCTCGAAACTAACCTGAGTAAATCATGAGAATAGATATGGGTACTTCTCGCGCATCTCGTCCTCGCATTCCCAAGTCGCCTCTTCAACTAGATGATTACGCCACAGTACCTAACCAATTTAATGACCTTTGTACACAACCTTTTCTCTTTCGAATCCAACATCTAAATAGGTATCTCCTCATACGAAAAATCCTCCCTAATCTAAAGCGGCTCATAATCTATCACATGCGACGGACTGTGCACATATTTCCTCAGCATAGACACGTGAAACATATTATGCACTCCTGCCAACCTAGGGGGTAGAGCAACACGGTACGCAACCTCACCAACCTTCTCCAATACCTCAAATGGACCAATGTATCTAGGACTCAACTTTCCTTTCTTTCCAAACCTGATCACTCCTTTCCGTGGTAATACTTTCAAGAATATCATATCCCCCACATGAAACTCTAAATCTCTCCTACGATGATCAGCAAAACTCTTTTTTTTTTTTTTTTTTTTCTACTCTAAGTAGTCAGTAATCTCTCTCTGATGGTGATAATTTTCTGTATAGTATCCTCCACCAAATCAGGTCCCAACACTTGCCTCTCACCAACCTCATACCAACGTAAAGGAGACCTACACTTCCTCTCATACAAGGCCTCATAAGAAGCTACTTCAAAACTAAAATGATAACTATTATTATACGAATATTATGTAACAAATTTATGATAACCTCAAAACAAAATTTCTACACCCTAAGGCCACCCACGACTTTTAGATATGTTGTTCTATAAAAGCCACCCTTTAATCAAAACCACTCATACTTGAATTTCAACATACAATTCACAATGGGAGGGGAAAATGTAGATGATTCTTGCAACATATAATGGGATTAACTAAAATATTTCAAACTCACAATTAGAATATAACGTACCTACAATATCACTAGAATGCAACCAAACGCACCTACAATTTTGTTCATTTAACCCAAGTGCCTCAAAAGGTCCCATCAACCAAACGAAACAAACTATCTCAAAAGCACTAAAAAAAATATCTGAACACTACATACCAATAATGATAGCTCACCACAAAAAAAAAAAAAAAAATCCTTTCCATCATCTAGTTCGACAATCTACTTAAAACAATCAAACATGATTATCCCAACACTCTAACCAATGACAACAATCTCTCTTCAAGGACACAATTCAATGATACATTTTGAGATCCCAACCATCACACAACAACAAACGCATCTCGATATTAAAACGAATCCACACTCGATTACTCAATTTGGAATTAAACCAGCACAAATATTAACTTGAAATGTTTCATCTATAAAAACCTCAATTCATCGCCTAGTACAATCATATTCTTCCCTGAATTATTCCACTCACAAAAAAATATTCACAAATCACCTTAGCTCCAACTGCTTCATCTAGAAAACAAGAAACATCGATCCATATAAAACATAATGCAATCACGCCAAACATACTACTGGAAAATTCTCAGCCATAACTTTAATTGCCCAACCAAGCAATTTTTGTATTATTTTTACCTATCTACTCTATTTCTTTTACTTGACAAACTGACTAACAGTTTACACAAACTTGTCTACATCCACCCACACAATCTCACTCCAACATAGATTTTATCCAAACACTCACACAATGCACTTCGAGTCCACATAGAATTCATCAAGATTGGGTACACATTCTAATTATACTAAGGTACTTCCAACAAAAGTTAAATTAAAGCAACTCTCATTCTTTAAAACCAAAGCCATGACACTAACTCCAAGGTTGCAATACGATTCCACATCACATTAATATTATGATAATCCACAAGATCAAATCCCAATTCAACAACTCTTACTACACCAATTCACTTATCGACAATTATTAATATTATTCTTAAGGCACATTAATAAAATATTCTATCTTTCACCCTAGAAGTATATCGAACAAATCACAATAAGACACTTGTAAAAATTTACAATCAAACAATCCTAAAATTTTCAAATCGTTAATAAATAGATTACCCTCAAATGACAATAATATCTCTCCAAACAAAATTTAATGTACATCCCTCACCAAAAGAAATAATAGTACACATCTAATACAAAATTCTAAGTAAAATAATCTTTTCAATATATCAATCCAATCCCTACTAAATCTTCTCTCAAGAATGAAAAATAATTTAACTTGAAAGTAATCCACCACAGCTTACAAAAATGCAAAGAAAACAAAATCAAATCCTCATAACTGCTCATGTCACAAATAACAACACCAATTACCATACCAAACCCACCATGAAAAGTCTACACAACTCAAGACGAAAGGTTACACCAACAATTGTTCAGTCTTGTGGTTATTTCAAAATCTTATCCAATATCTCTAATCGAACTCACCCTTACACAACTCTAAAAAAAAATGTACAACCACTTGCTATAATGCCACACGTTTATTCCAAAAAAAAATTTCTACATCAACAATAGTCATCCCATAACAATTTCTAAGACTAACAAAATAACGAAAGTACTTCATACCAATTTATTCCCGGACGAGAGGTTTACCGAATAACTTCTTTAAAGGTAATATCACCACAAAACACGATGAAATAAAATTAAAATAAGGAATCATCCTCTATTAGGCAAAACTAAATACATTTAATTAAGGAAACACTTACCACTTACGGTCAAATACACTCAAATTGAACTCAATGGTAATATTAGACCAACATACCAACAACACGAATTCTCACCACACAAGTAGCAAAACGAAGGATCAATATAAGGGATTCACAACTTTTACACTAAGGATACAAAACAATCTTATAACTAAAGGACAATGGATACAAAACAATCTCCATTTGCATTACGTGAACCACACTATTATGACACACCTCAAATTTAACCCAAAACAATCTCGTATACCTTCCATCTTCGCAATTTCTAACTCATATATAAAAGTAACCATAAATGTTAACATTAACCACTCTCGATGGGTCAAGCATAAATTCCATGGAAATACTCAAATTACCACCATACTAAGTATCCTAAAACATCTAGTCTATAATTATAATATCCTCACAAAGTAATCTTAAAAATTTCCTCTAAGAACATTGGTTGCTAACACAACTCCACAACATCTATCACATCATCTCCCTCAACACTCATTTATTGCACTCGAGAACATCAACAACTAACTCTGAGACAATGGATTACACCAATCTCGAAAGCACCTGAAACTAGCCTACAAATTCTAAAATATCGACTCACCAGCCAATGTTGTTACTACCTATAATCCCATCAAATGGCATAACCCAAAACAAATTTAATCTCATTCCAATCTATCTCAAAATTATTTCTCTTATTTGTCCTCTTAGGATTTACAGCAAAATTATGAATAAAACAAACTCTCTAAGAAACACATCTCTTACTACACGCTATAATTTCTATCATGCTGAGACTACATTTATTCCCAAACACATACAAAATAATTGGCCTAAGGCCCATCACTAAGCTCACAAGTAGTCCGTCAAGCAAGTGAAACAACCTAACCACAACTAACTTCATCTAGCAACTCTTGTAACTGAGTTTGTAATTCCATCAACTCCAATGGTGTCATTATATAGGGGACTTTAGAATTGAGTATTGTGTTGGGGACCAAGTTGATGGAAAAATTCTACCTCACAATCTAGACAAAATCTAGGTAGATCCTTTAGAAAAACATCAACACAATCACTCACTACAGGCAATTCCTCTAACTTATATTCTAGAAGTTCAGTACTTACCACACAAGCTAAATAATCATGACCCCTTTTCTCAACATTCGGTTAGCCTAAACGGAAGAAGTAAAACAGATAGAAGACCCTTTCCTATCTTCCTGAAAGAAAAACTCAAGTTGTCCCAGTATAGCAAAAACTACCCCCATTCTGAAACAATCAATAGAAGCATGATGCTTTGTCAACAAATCCATCTCCAAAATCACATCAAAATCCTTCATCTCTAAAGAAATCAAATCCACTGGAAAAATCCTACCATCCATCTTTATATCACAAGATCTACAAACATCTGCCAATACTACTGATTCTCGTAATGAAGTAGACAAGGTAATACATACATCCAAAGGTGCATAAGGAATAGACAATCCACATAGATATCTAGGTGTCAACTCTTAACCTTCAAACTGAAATCAAGAAAGATTCAACACAAGTTTAAACAAAACTAACTTAACCAAACACAACTAAGGACTATAGGGACTCGGACCTCGTCTAAATGATAAAACGCAAGATATGTAACTCAATAAATCTATTGCTCTGATACCACAATTGTCACACCCCAAATCCGGGCATGACCGGCTGTGGCCCACAGGGACTTAGCCCAAGGCACACGTAAGCCTAAACATGAACCCAAAACCATGAAGAATAATTGTGATGATAACCCAGGAATAAATAAATCAATACTCAATTCAGTGACATACCACAATGTATGCACAAAACTCGATAAGCAACCTAAAACAAATAAATGTATGCCCTAGAGGTCCATGCAATCGAGTCCCCGCTATGCCATGAGTCCACTCTAAGTCCTTCTAACACCTGGAAGTGATAAAAATTAAGTCAGCTGATAGCTCAGTGAGTAGCAACATGGATAGTAAATACAATTCTGAAAACAGGGTTCAATTCCAAAATAAAATATATATCACAAAAACTAGTTTGGCATACAATTTGGTAAATACAACCGTTTCAAAAAGAAGGTTCCACAGTTCAACACTTAAAATACTCATGTCTCGCAAGAACATGTTAAATGACAAATACAACTTGTTTCGAAAAGAAGGTTCCACGGTTCAACACTTAAAATACTCATGTCTCGCAAGAACATGTTAAATGACATTAAAATACTCATGTCTCGCAAGAACATGTTAAAAGACATTTTCCACAGATTATAACATGAACACCAATAATTTTTTGGGTACCAATAAAAACAAATAATCTGCCACACATTTCTCAGGCTATAAGCCCCGTTGGATCCAATACCGAACTAGGAGTCATCCTCAGGGTGGCACCTGGGCCTTTTCTCAAAGTCGATCCGATTGAAGGTCACCTAGTTATTTTTAAAGGTCTGTTCCTTACAATCGTTGAGCACTAGAGTCATCACGGCCTAAACCGGATCTGTTCCCTAGTGGCCAGAGTCACCGCACACAGTGGAATAATTTCCCTGGACTAAATACACACATGGTCCCAATATTCAATACACATCAGTTTCGCAAAACATGGTAGTTCATCATTATAAACATGAGACCAAAACAAATAGTTTACAATATGCCAAGTTCACATATGTTTCAGAAATAATTTGATTCATTTGATAATATAATAATTATCAAAACAGCAGTTTAATCATGAAACAACAATTTAATTTTCCAACAGTTCAGGTAGGGGAACATTTATAAAAATATGTAGCATGAAACTACTCACCAAAACGAAATAATATAATCCTTGAATCGAATAGAGTGTAAAAGTCCAATTAGTGCCCCGAACCAAGTATAACAACTACACGTCACAACTAATTTAAGAACACTAAAAACAATAGGTACTAAGTAACCTCAACTAAAGCGCACTAACCCGGCTCAACCCAACTCACCGTTACTCTTAAATATTACCTAAGTTCATGTTCTTCAAGGTTTAAAATCACCCAAAACATGGGTTCCGGTCAAAACTTAATTAATTGTGACTTTAAGATAAAACAGAATTTCAAACAAGCCTTCCCAACCTATTCGCTAACTTTGAAAATTACAAAACCCACTCCACGCTATTCAAAAAATTCCAATAACCTCCAGATATGATCTAATATATCCTAAGTTTCAAACCCAATTGGTTTCACTTGATTTGCTTATCAAAATAATTATCTACAATTTATTATATCCAAACAGGTTGTTTTCTGCAGCACTTTAAAGAAATTGACGGTTCTCTTAATATACACGAGCAATCAATGCAAGGCCAAAAACGTACGAAACTAGACTCGTAACCGGTTCTAATGACACTAATTTGATAATTTTTGGATTTATACCCAAAGAGAACAACACTCCCGAATTTACTGTTTCGGACTGGTTTCCTGGACAGATTTGAATACCTCAATTTATATGGATTTTGACTCCCAAAAATTATGAAAAAATTCAGATATGTAATTCAATATGTAATTAATCTACTGTAAAAATTTCAGATTAAAATTCATCCGTTTGATATGGTTTCTTGATTTTTAAAGTTTGTGATTCTGTGCAGAAATTTTTAACTAAGAATAACACCCAATCTTTACACATAAATTTAGCTCCTCAAGTTTCTCAATAGGATATCTATATACAAAATACATAAACCTACAACCTCTCCATCAATGAACTAAATAATCATAGAGTAAGGATAAAGAACAAAACCTTAAGGAAGAAGAAAGATAAATACTTACTACACACCCAAAAATCCTTCCTTCTTTGCAATTCTTTTTCTTCTTCTTCTTCTTCTTCTTCTTCTTCTTCTCTCAATTCCTTCCCCTGGCTGCCGCTATATTGTTTTGTAAACTAATAAGAGAATTAGGGTTTTGTAGGTTTTGTATATATTTTATTTTATATTAGTTGTGGGTCAAATAAATGGATAAATATACAATATATATATATATATATATAAGTTAGATGTAACTCAAATGGTAAGAGCCTTATTTATTCATTTTGTGGTCTAGAGTTCAAGTCACACCCTCTTCTCTTTTTTTTTTTTCTTTTTTTTTTTAATAATAAATTTTGCCTCCAAACTAAAGACTTTCACCATAATTTATTTTCAGATTTAAAATTAATTAAAAGACCTTCTAAATATGTAATTTGCACTTTAAGATTCACCATCAAAATATTTGAGATTTGTAAAATTATTATTATCTAATTATTTATTTAATTTTTATATTCGAGTTCTCACAATTATAGTTTTGAAATAACTCAACAAGTACAACAGTTTTTAAAATTGAAATCACAATACTCTATCTTCCAGTTGAATATGCAATTTTGTAAAGTGTTGAGCTGCGATTGAACTCATATATTAAAGTTGTGATTTTCTTACAGGGTGAAACATAGTTCAACTAGTGATTTCATCATGGAATATAAGTAGTTAAGTAGAATTCACTTTGCGGGTTATGATTTTATTACAAGGTGAAACATAGGTTCAACTAGTGATTTCATCATAGAATATAAGTAGTTAAGTAGAATTCACTTTGTGGGGTTAGAGATGGTTTCTGACCAGAGGTAATGAGCAAAAGTGATTGTTAATGGTGGTAGATGGTCAAAGATAGTGACCTGACGCAATGTGATTATTGGTAGCGTGGAGGTGATCACCAAAAGTGGAGGCCGAAGGTGATTTCCATCAAGAGGTGGTGGTTGAAAGTGGTTGCCACTAATAGGTGGTATATAGGTGGTGATCGAGGATATATATAGGAGATGATGGCCGAAAGTGATATTGACAAAAGTAGCTGGAAGTGGTGGTGGTGGGTCATGGGAGGAAGAATAAATGGGGAAAAAAATTCTAAACAAATAAAATAAACTTTACTAGTTCAAAAAATAAAAAATAAAAAATAAAATAGGGTTAAATTCATCTTACCTCCTTGTAATTTGGGACTGTAGCACTTTTTTTGATTAGCAAACAAAAGTAAACTTTATTGATAAAAGTTGGGGTGACATTCTAAGTCTAGAACACAACAGTCCGAATCTGTTCAGTTACTTCATGGAGAATTCTGTCATTAAAGTTGGGAATGGGAGGAGAATTAGTGTTTGGGAGGATCATTGGTCCTCGAATTGTAGCCTGAGAATTGAATTTCCAAGGCTATTTGAGCTATCAGATGACAAAGAGTCCAATCTTAAACAGATGATTGATAGGAAAAATAATTCAAATGGGTGGAGTTTTCAATTCAGAATAGGCCTGAGGGCTTGGGAGGAACATGAAGTGGGTAGACTTAGAGCTTACCTATCTACACATGAGCCAGTTTTATCAGACAGAGTTGACTCCTGGGTTTGGAAAGCCTCAACCTCAGGTCTGTTCATTGTGAAATCATTATATAGCATATCTAATGCAGTACAAGGGGTGGAGGATGCTAGGTGGATTTGGAAAAATTTATCTCCACCAAAAGTGCAATTTTTTGGATGGCTCGCTTGGAAGGGTAGAATAAAGTCCAGAGCTTTCCTACAACATGTAGGGTGCCTTAGTCAGGATGTTACAACAGAGTGTGTGTTTTGTGGTTGTGTTGTTGAAACTAATTGTCATGTGTTGGTTCAGTGCATGTTTGTTTGGAAAATATGGTCCAATATCTTGTCCTGGTGGGGTATGCAATGGGTGATTCCTAAGAATGCTAGAGGTGTGCTGGAGTGGTGGAGCCCGTTCAAGTGGGGTAAGTTTAAAACCAAGATTTGGAATGTAATTCCATTTGCTGTGTTATGGTCTCTTTGGACTATGAGGAATGAGTGCATTTTCAAGGGTAAACAGTTCTGCTTAGAGGAAATCTGCGATCTGATCACACCAGAATTGCTTTGTGGATTAAAGGATGAAATATAATTCTAGGTTGTTACATTTTTCAGTCCATGATGTGGTTGAGAATCTAGATCAGGTTCAAAGGTGTGTGGGAGGTAGGTGATTGTGACCTTCTGTGGTCTGCATCTGGCTTAGGTTCTATTGTAGTGTGCTCCTGGTGTATACTGTTGGGGTAGCATGAAGGTAGTTCTACATCTGCTGTGGAGAGTGCAGTTGTTGGGTAGTTCTGTTGGATAGTGCTGCATCTGTGTAGGCTCTGCTAGAGCAGTTTACTGGGGGTGGAGTTGGCAGATTTGGAAAGGAAATTAAGCAGTGAGGCTTTGCTCAAGACTTTCAGAAGATCAATGAAATTCACTAAACAGCTGCTAAGATATTATCAGGCATGAAGTCAAGTAGTATTAGTCCAAACAATATTTCAAGTTGTTTTGAGGTAGCTTACCAAGTTGCAGGTTGTGGCTAAGAATTTGGTACCAGCTGGGGTAAAGAGATCAACAACCAATGCTGCTGACTTTGCTGCATTGCTACTGTTGTTGCTGATTTTGCTCTATCATGTTGGGGTTTGCTGGGTGGAATTTCATTGTGGACAGGGGTGGTTGTTAACATATAGAGGTGGATGAACTATTATGTTGGCCTGAACTGTTGTAGTGTAGAGTGCTGAACTGCTGTGGTGTTTGTCTTGCTGCTAACTTTGGAATATGCTTGGTGTTGTGGGGCTGCTGCTTTCTAATCAAATTTGGAGCTGCTGCAAAGTTGATTGAGTAGGTAAAGGGTGTTGCTACTGACGATGTTTCAAATCAAATGTGGAGCTACTTATGCTCTTACTGTTGGCTTGCTGATGGTGAAATGTTTGGTAGTTTTGCTCTGTTTTGGTGAAGATTGGCTACTGATAAAAGGAGCAATTACTCTATGGTGGACTATGCTCCTATACAAGGACTACTGTTTTGATCTGAATGGAGTTCTTGTTGTTCTGCTGTTTGAGTAGCAGATACAGCAGTATTGGGTCAATTGAAGTAATGTTGCATTGGTGGGCTGGGGGAGGGGTGGAAAAGAAGTGTTTTTGGCAACTGGTATTACAGGGGAATGATTGAATGTTCTGATGATGCATGTCATTTGTCTCATTGTGTAGTTTGTCCTTTGGCTGCATAGGAGTTTGTATGGGCTTGGCTGTGTTTCTATTGTTTTTGGTTTTTGTGTGTTTTTATTTCGGCTGGTTGTATTTTTTTTGCGGTTGGATTCTCTCCAACTTTTGATGGTGTGCTAGCAGATGATAGGGCGGACTTATTGATGCCAACCTAGTTGGGATTGGTTTGTTTCGTTTTGATACTATTTGCACTCATCGATCTCTTTATTGATGTAATACTCTTTTGGTTCATCAATAAAATTTATCTTTTGCTGATCAAAAATAAATAAATAAATATACAAAGTATAAAGACATACATCAATAAAGGAGAAGAAGTGCAAAGATCATCAACGCACAACAATCCGATCGCAACTAGGTTGGCACCGCAAAGCATACTCAATCATATGCTAGTACAAGTCTCAATGTTGGTGAGAAACCAACAAGACAAAAAACAGAAAAAAAAAAAAACAGCAAAACAAACAAACAGAACAACTCTGAAGCAGAATCAGAGGGAAAAACCAGCAACCAGCACCAGATCAATACACTAAAAAGCAAAACAACCACTGATCCTCTTTCAAATGCTTTCCCATCATTCAACATCAGCCAATGGACTTTCTCACCTGCTGCAAATTATCCACAAAGCCATGAATAGAATAAAACTTGGAATGAGTCTTCATCCATTCTGCCACAAGCTTATCTAGGCTCAAGCAAGATGGTTGAACTCCATAAAAAATAATGTCATCCAAAAAACTACACAAGGCAATTCTTTCCATATCTACATCTCACCCTTCTTGAATTTCCATCCCTTCCACCAATTGAGCACATTTAAGTGGATTTTGGAGTTACCCATTGGCATCCCACCAGTTAATTATTTAAATCCAAATTAAACAAACTAAAGGGCAATTCAACATTTGGTGATCCACAGATTCTGGCTCAGATTTGCAAAAAACATAGGTTATATCCACACCATTATTTAACATACCAATCCTTTGTAGATGCATAAGGGTTTTCAACCTACTCTTCCAAACCAGCCATGTAAAAACTTGTGCCTTTGGAGGGGCAAAATTATTCCAGATGAGGGTAGAAATGACAACAGCAGGTCCTCTTTAAGATTCACACCACTTGAAAGCTGAACTAACTCTATACTCCCTTGAGCTATCAGCTTTCCAAATGAGTGTATCCTCTAATCTTGGATGCAAAGCTGGGCCTATCCCTAGACTACTATGCATTCTTGCAACTTCCTCCTCCTCGTCCTCCCAAGCCATAAACTACATTCCAAATCTCAGATTCCAATTACAAGCACTGAGTTTGTTAGAAACGAAAAAACTTCAATGACTAATTCTTGTCTAATGACAGATTAAAAAGTCTAGGAAAGAGCTCGTATAACCTGATCCCTCCACACCAGTTATCTTCCCAGAATGATACAGATGAGGTCTTTCCACAGTGCATTCTTCTCAATTCCAAACCTCCACTCTTTATCCCCTATTGTTCAAATATAATTAGACAGTCCCTATGTGATTTTGAACTAAAATGTTATCGCTAGTTTTTCCATCCAAACAAACGAAATGTGTATTACACACAATTTTGTAGTGTTTTTTTTTTTAAATGAAAAATTAGAAATAAATTAATGCAACAAAAGGATAATTTTACCCCGATTTTCTCCAAACCAAAAATTAGATTAATATATTAATTAAAATAAAATAAATTAAACTAAAATTCAATTTAAAATATAATTAAATAAAATATAAAATCAACAATAATTAAGAATTGATCTAAAATGTAAATAAATTAAAATTAGAATAACATATTAGAAATTATAATAAATAATTAAGAATTTAGGATTAATTTTGACATAAAATATTATTAAATTAAAATTAGATTAAAAAGTTAGTAATTATAATAAATACTTAAATATTTAGGATTAATTGTGATCTAATATATGATTAAAGTAAAAATAGGATAAAAATTTAAGAATTACAATAAATAATAAAGAATTTATGTCATATTAATATCGTATCACATGTTCGTGTCCATACTTTTTAGGTCATTGTTAAATTATTGTTATTTTAAAAATTGAAAGTTTGTTTTTATTTATTGTTTTTTATTAAGAATGGTTGATAAGAAATATCTAAAAAAAGAAAGATATAATATGGTGATTTTACATAGGAACTTTTATTAACTTGTTACTTATTAAACTACGTAATCATCATTCAAAATAACATTTTTATTAATTTAAATCTAAATATATTATATTCATAAGATATATTTAATATCCAAGTGTATAGTTATATTTTTCTAAGTAATTTAAAAAAAGTTATTGATTCGATTCGATTCGCAATTCGATATGAGACCATTCGATTCAGATTTGACAATTATGATTTACATTAATACATTATTTTTGCAACCAATATAGTAATGATATATAGTGATAAATAGTAAACAAAATATGAAAATATTACTGGTCAACTCATGAGAATCTTATAGCTTGGATTCATTCAACACAAGCAAATAAAGAACTGCATTACACAAAAATATAAAGAACTGTTATTAGAGAAAACTTAGCAGTTACACAAGGAGTACATGGAGCTAGGGAAAGAAAAGTCTACGAACCTGCTGGCAAGCATAGATAGATATCCCAGGAAGGCATACATGAATTGTAATATAAAATGTATAATTTAATCTTTCAGAATCTTATAGGTTAGCTTCGAATGCAACTAGCCATGAACTTCATCATGAATTGTATAATATAATCTACAAACCTGCTGGCAAGCATAGGTAGATCCCAGGAAGGTATACATGAATTGTAATATGGAATGTATAAAATAATCTTTCATAATCTTATAGCTTAGCTTCGAATGCAACTAGCCATGAACTTCATATAACTAAAAAAATAAAAATAAATAAAGAATTACCAAAGTCTACCTCCTAATAGTATATATAGCCACACAAACCCAAAAACACATGCACATCAACTGAGAGGGAGAGAGAGAGAGAGAGAGATGGAGAACAAGCATTTTAGTCACCCCCACAACTTAAGCCTCCATGAAATTCCAGAAGAGGCAAAAATTGTTTGCTCTGGTTGTAACTTGGCAAGCTCAGGTCTAGTTTATGTCTGCAGGCAATGCAATTACTTCCTTCATGAACAATGCTTTCGTGCAAGTCGCTCCATCAAACACCCATCCCATCCACTTCATCCCTTAACCCTCATACCATATCCAACTTACATGTCCGGATCCTTCTTGTGCGATTCATGCGGTCAAATTGGAACTGGGTTTTCTTTTAGCTGCTCCAGTTGTGACTTTGACCTCCATGTCCATTGTGCTTGTACTTCTCAAAATACAAGCACGGTGAACACTGAGTCACAAACGGAGGTGACAGGGTCTAACCAGATCGAACACAAGTCCCACGCCAACCACTCCCTCACACTTCTGTCAAATCGTGAGTTCATTTGTAATGCTTGTCGCGAATATGGAAGGGACTCAGGATACAATTGCACCGCATGCGATTTTGATCTCCACGTTGAATGTGCTTCCTTGAATGAAAAAGTGAATCGCGAAGATCACGAACACCCTCTCACTCTATACTATTCGTTTCCAAGTCCATACAATAGCAAGGATATGTGCTTTGAGTGCGATGTCTGTCGTTGCAAAGTTTCGAAGGACTGTTGGTTTTATTGCTGTGTAGATTGTGATTATGGAACTCATGTGAATTGTGTATTGGCTAAGGCACGATCGAAAGAAGAAGTGGAACTTGAAGGAATCCTTGCGATTCAACAAGCACAGTACAAACTTCAATATCAAATGCAACTTAACAGCTTAATAGCACTGTCAGGACAAGCAGCAGTGCAGCTAACAAGGAATTAGGGTCACGTGCAACCCGACTTTTCAATAACATTTTTTTTTGGAAAAAATTACTCATAAGTCCCATATTGAAAAATGTTACTCTATCTAGTCCTGAGTGTTTTTTTATAAACCATTTAGTCTTTTTTTTATATCATAACATTATCATCAAAATAACATCAAACATCACAACATCATCATCAAAAAAATTTATATGATGATGTTTGATCAAAAACAATTGTTATGAAATTTGAAATTTATTGGTACTTTTTCCTAAATTTAATATTCATAGATAATTCAATGGACAGGACAAATAGTCGTCTTCGATCACCAATCCATGTTTAACCCATTCGTTTTCTTCTACACACAGGACAAACATGTCTGTATTATACACCTTCGAAATGAACTGGGTTGGGTTGGAAAGTTTTCAAATCATTTTTATAAACAACTTATCAGACAAAATCTTCATATCAACATCATCATTAAAAAAATTGTTATGATGTCGAGGAATTCATAGTTGAAACCGCCCCATCATTGTTCGAATCGTTGTGTGATGATTTTGACGATGGCTTCCGAGAAAGCTTACCCAGAATCTGCCTCAAAACCCTAACCATATCCCCAAAATTTTCCACCTTGAAATGCCTCAGAACACAAACCATGGAGATACAAGTCTACAGCAAAACAATAACCTTAATCACAATATCATACATGACACCAAAATCACGATTCAGTACGATTCCCATTTCGCCCAAACCCACTTCACTCAAACATCAAACATCATCATCAAAAAAATTGTTATCATGATGTTTGATCAAAAAAAAAATTATTTAATCGTTATTTTGATGTTTGATGTTTGATGTTATTTTAATCGTTATTTTGATGTTGTTTTGATGATGATGTTATTATGATGTTTGATGTTATTTTGATGATGATGTTTGATGTTGTTTCGATGATGTTACTCATAAATCTGATGTTTGATGTATAATGTTTGATGTCTGATGAATAATCCTAATGTTTAATGGTTCAGAATCTGTGTTCGATGTTTGATGAATAATTCTAATGTTTAGTGGTTGATGTTTGATGAATAATCCTGACGTTGCAATGTTTGATGTTGGATGAATAATATTTGATGTTTGAAAAGAAGGGAAATCATAAAAAGACCTATAGTAAGCTTCTTGAAAAATAGGACTTATTAGTCCAACAAAAAACCTTCAGGACTAAATGGGTTAACATTCCTAAATTTGAGATTTATTGGTGCTTTCCCCCTTTTTTTTTTTACAGAAACTTTATTCAAAAGTAATTTTTTCCTGTTTTTATCTCAACATGTTTTTTCTGCACTTCAGAAGCACCATGTACTATTATTTATGTAATAGTCTAAATAATAAAATTTGTGAATGAGGCATAAGATCTCATTATTGTTAATTACTTCGGTGATAATCAGTAAATCACGTAGTGTGACTTACATTTTCTTGTTTCGGGATCATATGATATTTTCAGACTATCTAACAATTTTTATTCAAAAAAATATCATTTATAAATAATACTATCTCTTTAATATTTTCCTCTCAAAGAAAAATTAAAGAAATTTTATAATGATTTATATATCTTTTTATTTTCTAAAATTAGGAATTTTAATTTGTATTTTTTTTATGGCTAAAATTGTAAACTTAAATTGCACTATTATAGAATTTTGGTTTGTTACTATGACTAATGAATATTTAAATTTTTATGCTTAAATTTAACTCATAAAATTATTATTATCTTATAACTAATCACGAAAAAAATTATAATTATAAAATACCTCTCTACCTTAATTTTCTGATTCTGCACAAATGATAGCATCAACAATCATTGGTGTCTGGGATCGCTAGAAGCTTTGCTCATTTGCATATTGGGAAATGGTGATCACAAGCATATCCAGCATGGTAGCCTAATGTTTTTCTTCCTGCAATATAGAAAATAATTGGATAAATTACACTTTAATTCTTATTGTTTGAATCCAATTTCACTTTAACTACTATTGTTTCAATTTGTATAATTTAAGTCTAGTTTTAATATAGTCATTCCGTTCAAATTAAAGGTTAAAATTAATAATTTTTAAAATACGTATCAACTTATTAAGATGTACACACATAGAAAAATATTTAAATTTTTTTTTACAAAATGATCAAATTGAAATCAAACTTAGTGTACGAATCAAATTATTAAAATTAAAACTATAGCAAAATTTAAGGCACAATATTAAGATGAAAAATGTAATTTACCCAAAATAATTTGAGCACTTTGCAAGTTTGTTGTCCTGTTGTCTTTATGTGATGCGTTTTACTTTTCTTAGTCATTGTATTTGTTCTTGAGTGAAATCCATCTCATTCTAATTGTATTAATTTTACTGTTAAATCTAAGTCAACCAATAAATTAAACTCAATAATCATTCATAATTATATATAACCGCTATAATAGTGGAGAAATAAATATCAGTATAAAGCGCATCAAACTTCTAGATAAGAGTAGAACACCAGAGCTCACATCAAACCCAACTTAATAGCTTTGCAACTAAAGCAAGGACTCTGGGACCAATTTGTGAGGGCCCTAAATTTTAAAAATTAAAATTATATATGTATATTTTTTAAAAGTTTATTTTGAGACATTATAACAAAAAGACCTCAACCCATGAATATTATGTAATACATGTTATGCATATTGCGGGAAAAAATGTGGGTACCCATTTGTTATATGCTTTTTAAAAGTACCCACTTTATTTTGAAGAAAAATCATGATTCAATACTCAGTATTTTTTTTTAGCTCCAACCCCGTACACGAAAAGCAGATGGCGTACGAGAACTTCCACCAGTGAAAGTTTGAGTTGGGCATATGCAAGTTTCTCCCTTCTCTTCATGTTCTTGCCATTGTTGACTCTCACCATTAAGAAGGAAGAAAATTTTGGTGGGTTTGTCTCATCTCTCTCTCTCTCTCTCTCTCTCTCTCTCTCTCTCTCTCTCTCTCTCTCTCTCTCTCGCTCTCGCTCTCTCATCTTTGTGTATAAATAGAGACGGGAGCAAGATGATGAATTGAGTTGTGAGTTGAGTAAGAGTCTTTCTCCTCATTGTTTTTGTATTTGCTTTGTTTAGTGAAAATTCTTGTTTCTATTCTGTGGACATAGGCATTGGGTTGAACCACGTAAATATTGCTGTCTCAGTTGGGTGTGATTGTTTGTTGTTTATTATTCTGGGTGTCCATGATCCTTACAAAGTGGTATCAGAGCGGTTCCGTGTTTTTCAAAAAAAAAAAAAGAAAAAAAAAGAGTGATTTTCAAAATTGCCAAGAAATCAATGTGGTCAAAATCCACTTTTGATCACACCAGATGAAAGCACTCGACGAGACGAGCACAGAGGTGAAAATCGTGTCAAAAAACGACGTCGAAAGAACCAGCATATGCCTCACACATCTCTAACGCCATTCCCATGCACCGATGATTGGCCGCTCTCACACGCCAACGACTGGCCACATGCGCTTCACGCCTGAAACTAGTGGAGAAGATGATCAGACGTCGTCTTGCTGACATCACTGGGTTGACCTGGTCCGACCAACGTTCTAACCTGTTGACTAAGTTGTTGACTAGAGCCGCGCCGCTAACCAAGCCACTGTTGATTGAGCCATTGACCAAAGTCGCGCCGCTGACTAAGCCGCGTTAACCAAAGTCGCACCGTCAGCCGACAAGCCACTGATGTCATCCTAACGCCAGCTGAACCGGAGAAATTATTTGGTGCTTCTCAGTCGCATCAGATTTCACCAATCTGGACCATTCAATCTGTATTGGCTAAGGCACGATTGAAAGAAGAAGTGGAACTTGAAGGAATCCTTGCGATTCAACAAGCATAGTACAAACTTCAATATCAAATGAAACTTAATAGCTTAATAACACTATCAGGACAAGCAGCGATGTAGCTAACAAGGGATTAGGGGGTCATGTGCAACCCTGACTTCTCAATAATTTTTTTTTTTTTTTTTTACATCAACTTTATTCAAAAGTAATTTTTTTCCTATTTTTATCTCAACATGTTTTTTTGCATTGTTCATCGGTAGTTTTTTTCTGCACTATGTGTTATTATTTATGTAATAATTTAAATAATAGTTTAACGTAAAATTTATGGATAGGACATAATATCTCATTATTGTTAATTAGTTGGGTGATAAAACCACTTAGTCTGACTCACGTTTTCTCATGTTGGGAGCACTACGTGGGTAACATCATATGATTTTTCCAAACTATCTAATAATTTTTATTCAAAACATATCATTTATAAGTAATACTATCTCTCTAATATTTTTCTCTCAAAAAAAATTAAAGAAATTTTATAATGATTTGTACTATAAATGATATCTTTTTATTTTCTAAAATTAGGAATTTTAATTTGTAATTTTTTTGCTAAACTTGTAAACTTACATTATACTATTATAGAATTTTTATTTGTTGCTATTAATAATGAACATTTAAATTTTTATGTTTAAATTTAGCTCATAAAATTATCATTTTCTTATAGTTGATCATGAAAAAAACATTAAAATTATAAGGTGCCCCTCTAACTTAATTTTCTAATTCTGCACAAATGATAGAGTCAGTAGTCATTGGTGTCAGGGATCGCTAGAAGCTTTGCTCATTTGCATATTGGCAAATGGTGATCACAAGCATATTCACTATGGTAGCCAAATGTTTTTCTTCCTGCAATATAGAAAATAATTGGATAAATTAAATTTTAATTCTTATTGTTTGGATCAAATTTTACTTCAACTATTGTTGTTTCAATTTGTATAATTTAAGTATAGCTTCAATATAGTCATTAGAATAAATTGTACAATAGTCCATGTAATTTACATAATGTGTCAATTTAATCCTTGTGGTAATGTGGTTTTTGGAAATACTCTCTAGATCCCCGTGGACGCTCGTGATCCTCTGCTATTAACCTGAAAAAGGAAGAACATTTCGGTAGGGGGTGCCGGAATTAGCACTCCGACGGATAAGTCAGTGTATACTCTCTTGATTGCTTGTATTTTAAGTTAAGCACATTAATACTCACATACCTCTTTCCGACTGACGTTCTGCTATTTATATCTTTTCTTTCCTGTGCCTCAGGGCTGGGCCTACTTTCGATTCACCGTATAACTATTTACTCAGCTTCTTTTGCTGCAAACCGCTTTCCACTCGGCCCCTTACTCAACCAACTATTTGGCCGAATAGGGCAGGATTTAAATGTGTAAGACGGGGCCAAATCCGATGTACGAATTTCGACTCTCCAGGTCCCATTATTTGGCCTCTTTACGCCTCCCAATATTCGGCCCTCACAATTGCCCTCCAAGCACTCCACTAACGACAGTTAGCTGGAGTGTTTGGTTTCGAACTCGAAAAGTCGGAGCTGAAATTCAGCGGCTAACCTCATTCCAACGCAAATGTCAGAGCACACGCCTTTCGGTTATCAGGTCAACTTCTCCCTCTTCGTACGCTTCCATTTATTATGATTTAAAATCTTGTCGTCTTTTCAAACACACATTTTTGGATGCTAGTTTTTGGACTGCCTTCTGACTCACCTCTGCAACTTCCATTCATCATTTACTGTCATCTCCGTCTCTTGTAAGTTCTCTTCCTCTCTGCTTTGAATCCCTTTTCCTGGTTTGCCTTTAGTTTAGTACGCTCCTTTAGGCTGACCGAAATGGCAAAGCATTTGAAAGACCTCCTCTCCGCAGACCGAATATCTGGCTTTCGACGTCATTTTCCTATCCCTGATAATGTCCGTCTGTCGCTTGTAACATACGGCACCCTCGATATGGAGAGGGTCGATAAAAGCACAATTGTTTTCCCTCTCTTGTCAATTACTGAGGGCGGAATCCGTTTCCCGCTTCACCCATTTCTTAAGGCTGTCCTTCGCCATTAGGGTCTAATCCTCTCCCAACCCATTGCCAACTTTTTTAGAATCGTAATGGGGATCATAGAGTTAAATCGTCGCCTTAGGATTAACCTCGGCATAATTGCTATTCGGCATTGTTATGCCTTGGCCAAGTCTTCTGGTCGGCATGGGCGTTATTTCTTTAGGGCCAAGGACACCGACCATCAATTAGTGACTATGCTTTCCAGTTTTGGGAAGCGAGTTGATGATGTTATGGTCGTTATCGAAGGTAACTGGGAATTCGGCGAAGGCGAGAATCGCCTTGATCCTATTCCTAGACGGAGGGGCGAACTAGGTAGCCGTATAGCTTTTTGTGTTTATTTTTCTTATATTTATAAAGCTGCATTTTTTAGATCTCATGGTTTTGCTTATGCAAGAAACGATTTGAAGAAAGTCTTAACTTCAATCGACGACACCGTTCTTTCGGAAATCAAAGTCGCGCTGAAATATTTCGGTCGTTCGAGTCTTCAGAAACAAGGGAGGGCAACCCACATTCTCCTTCGGTACGAGCTAACATATACGACGTTTTCGGCGGCAGAAAATATCCCAATTCCAAGGGGTGAAGAGTTTCATACGGCTCTTATTTTGACCGACTTCAAAAGCTTGTGGCAAGTTGCTTTCGAGGGGTCCGATTCGGAGCAGGCAGAAGTAGCTGAGGTCGGTGAGTTAGACCAGTCCAAAGCCGAAGTAGATGAGGCTTTGAAGTTGGCCTTTGAGGAAGCCGGCCTCAATTCAGCCAACCCTCCGTCCACTTCGAGCCGAGGGGACCTTTCGTTTGATGACATTTTTACCGGTTTAGAGGACCTTCTCGGCGCATACCCTGAAGACATAGCTGGATTAAGCCTCACACAACTTGCCAAAAAGAAAAATGCGAAAAGAATGGCCGTGCGGCGAAGAGCAGAAGCCATTCAATTTGAAGTGCCACCTGCCGCCGAAGCTTAGCCCTCCCTGCTTGTTATCAAGGAGGAAATGGCTCAAACCCAAAGTGCCGAGTCCAAGGCAGTTGTGCAGACCAATGAAGAGGCTGAGCGGACGGAAAAGCGTCTTGCCGAGGTTTAGGCAGGCTCTGAAGAAAACCGTGCTGACAAACGGCTGTGTTTAGAGGAGTCGGATGTGATTGTGCCTTTTGTCATTCAACCAAAGATAAGAAAACACGCCGATCTCCTCTGACGCGTCGGCTATTAAAGACCCAGTCGTGGCATTGAGCATGGCTACGTCTGTCTCATTACCGGTTGACAAGGCGGCTTTCTGGGGGGAGCCGGATCTGTTGACAATAGCATTAGCCGCCCAATCGGCTCTTCTGGTATATACCTTGACCATGTCTTTCCCTTTTATGCAAATATTGTTTTTCTTTTAATTTCCTATTTTGCAGACGGTCGGAAGGATGGTCGAGATAGGCCGTCGCCAGCATGATGCCGTCGAACGAATTGGACGTTTACAATTGGAAGTTGAGGGCCAGAGAAGCAGGGCCGAGTTCGAAACAGCAAGGGCGAAGATAGAAGTCGCGAGGGTCGAGGCCGAGATGGAAAGGACAAAGAATGTAGACCAACTCAGATTGGCCATCGAGGAAAGGGTGAACGCGAGCGAAGCTGCGCTCAAGTTAGCCCAAGAGGCAATCACCAAACTTGAGGCGGACTTGAAAGAATCGAAGGCAGCAAAGGAAGTAGCCGACTCTGAGGCTTCCAAGGCGTACGAGGCTGTAGACGTCCCCGAACGCCCCGGGAGGGATGAGTCCCGTTCCGTTCATTTTGAGCTCACTACAGTTCAGGACTCTAATTGTCACGGTTTTTAATCTGAACCAAAGAGTCCAAATCCGGCAAATCGTTTTGAGAAAACAGATTTTTGAAAGAAGTGCCAAACATGGACTGTTTTGCCAGATACAGAGTCGCCACCTAAATATTTTATTTTGGAAAATTTAGGAAACCCTGACTTGTTGCCTAAGGCCACGTGTCTGTCATCACCAAAGTTACCTCGGCTCGAGAACTTGGGTACGATTGGGGAAGGTCACTTCGTGAGCACCCCCGCTCGCTCGATCAAAGATCGGCCTCTACTAACCATGATATCTAATTTTGAAAACATTATGTATTCTTCTTCCGGTTATTAGCCTATATTTACTATGTGATGCGCACAGCATACAAATATAGACCGGGTCGCCTGAATTGGAACAAAACATTTCATGTTTGTTTTTGAAAGATGGTTTGCTACCCGCATGTAGGCTTAAAATGCAGATTTTGCCACCCTCAGGTGGGCTTAGAAAAGATGGTTTTGCCACTATCTAGTGGGCTTAAAACTCACAGTTGATGATTTGTCCCAATCCAAATAACCCAACCTTCACCCACAGGCATTCAAGCAGTTATATCACATAAGCAAATAGCCTCATGGTAAGCATGCTATCATGGCAGTCACACACACATGTAAGGATGCTAAAGCGTAAAAACTTACCGAGTACTCCAAGCTAAAACAGAAGCTAATTAGAAATTCATGCATGATCCTAGCTATACAGAAATGCCTAATGCAACACATGTAGGAATGCAACTAAGATAGGCTCGGCTATTCTAAACATGGCATATAGAGTGCTACAGCTAACACGTATTCAACTTGGAATTGAAATACAATGTAGTGAGTTATGATGCGCCGAGCCCGGTGTATGCAAAACAGATGAATGAATGCAAACACGCTATCATACTGTATGCTAATTAAAACATGCCCTAATCTAACCATCAGAAGCTGGTAAATAAAAGGGAGAAAGACGTGGGGTTGGAAGACATACATCACACGCACGCACACTTATTACAATTGTGCCCTCGCTCGGAGGGTCCAAATAATATACAATCCCAAATGAATAATTACAGTCCGAATAAATACAAAATCCTAATTAATTAAAAAATTAATCTAGGAAAGCAGTAAATTAGCATGCAAGCTAGGGACTGCCTCAACTCTGTTCCGGATGATGAATGATGCATGTTCGGGTTACTTGTGCGGAAATCCATTGCGACGCCCTAATTAGCCTCTGTTTATAATTAAGCCCGGAATATTGCGCGAAGCCCCAAAAGATTGTCGGTTTTTGATTTGCTGCAACAGAGAGCAGGAAAGAGGCATGGTAATGTATTTTTACATATGTATGCTTGACTACTCTTTAGGGAGCGCAGTCCTCGATCCTCGTGTCACCAATCGCGCATCTCGATGCATGATAGTCGAGGAGTCGATTTGCATGACTCAATATGGAATGAATGCACATGAAAACACAACAAGGCCTAAACTCCATCATGGATAATCCGGAGTGTCGGCGACTGAGAATTGAGGCACGTTCCGTCACTCAAAGTACGAAACGTCTCTCGTTTCCCGTACTCGTGCTAACTCCTATCCCAAACACAATGCAAATGGGATGGCATGCACTATGCAACTAATGTACAACCTAACATACACAATGCTATGAAATGGCATACACAATGTACGATGTAACATAGCATACACGATGATCTAATATACAACCTAGCATATGCAATGCTATGAATTGAAATGGCATACACAATGCATAATGGACTTACACCAACACGAGTGGACCTCAGCCACACTCACATCAGCGGCCATAAGATGAAAATGGGACTATTGATATGTGCGCACATATGCACGCAAATCGAGGACTGAACCTAAGGCACAAATGCCACTCTAACAAGGCATGGCAAGGCATGAAATATGGCATACAAACATGCAAGTTCCAGTACTGAAAATGTGATGCAAAATGATCCTGAAGCATGGAAATATGGCATCCGATGCATGGAATGGTCCCGAAATACAAAACTAGGCACATGCATTGACCTATAGCTATACAAAGCATGCATTATTTGATCATGAAGCACAAAAGCAGAACCAAGGCAGTCCCAAAACATGAACATTTCTAGTTCAAAGCATGGCCAAAAGATGCTAGCAAGATGAACTAAAATAACATGCAACTTTGACTAGCAAACACGGTTTACATGGCATGTATATGAAGCATATGAAATCTCACCAAACCAGAAAAAATCATTGAATAAAACATGTCAAAACATGTCCAAATAACCTCTGAAATACAGCCAACACATGCACAAATGATGGATTCTTTTAGAGGGCATACAAAGGGGTTATTAAGCACATGCATCAAGGACACTTAGCATAGCCAAATCAACTGTGAAAATCAAATATGATAGTCCTAAAACTCATCAAATTAGTCCTGAAATCAGTCAACAAAGCATGCAAGATAGAGCTTCTTTGGAAGGCCAAAAAGACCATCAAGCGAAACAAGGAGAGAGGGGGTCAACCCCCTCTGATTTTGGCCTTCAAGAACATACCATGGCCAATACAAGTGTTCTTATGCATAGCCCTAATCATGAAGAGATGAAGCATGCATAGGGGGAAGATGACCCCAAACAGAGAATAGACGCTAACCAAACATGAAGATGATGTCAAAACAAGACTTTTTCCAGTTTAGGTTGAGGTCCAAAAAGGCTCACAAATAAGGCTAATGTATCATGCAAAATAAGCCCTAAAAGAGAGATTGAACAAACAGGGAAGTAAAAGGCCTCAAACAGCAAAGATCCATTCAACAAAGTTGAAGAGGGTATTAAAATGAGGCACTTTAAAGTTTGGATCAAAGCCCAGAAATGCTCACAAGCATGGCTAATATATCATGCAAGAAATAGCCCCAAAAGAGAGATAAAAGGAAAGGGGCAGCAGATGGCCTCAAACAGAGAAAAGTCCTTGATCAAACATGAAGATGAGCTCAAAATAAGATTATTTCTAGTTTGGATCAGAGCCCAAAAATATAAGCAAAAAGGGGCTAGGATATAGCACAAAATAGTGTAAAAATGGGGAACATAGGAGCTTACCCTTGTAGAGCCAACCTCCAGCAGCCTTTGGTCCAAGGAAATGAGCTTTCAACCTCTGAAAATGACTTCCAAGGGGCTGGAATGGATGATGGTGGTGTGGTGCTATGGGTTGTAGTGCAAATGGTGCAAGAATCTTAGGGTTTGGAGGGTTGAAGTATAGATATAGAGAGAGTATGTATATATGCCCTAGCTGGTTTTTCTAACCCTTAGAAATGAAGCTCAAATGTTGGCTTTATAGAGGAGAGAGGCAAAGGGAAAAGGGAGGAAAAACAAATTCAAATTTCCCCCCCCAAAAAGGCGACCCTCGAGCGGTGCAGTGCAAAACAATTATACACTGGAATGCACCAGGAGAGAGAAGTTTGGCTGCAGGTCTGAGAGGTCTGGTGGCCGGCCAGGGGTCAAAAGGGACAACAAAGTTGCTGGCCGGCCACCCTAGAAAGGTGGCCTCCCATGTGTGTACAACAAAGCTGTATGGTCAAAACCTAGAAAATGTAACCCAAGAGAGAGAAAAACTAACTTTTTAGAGGGGTTCAAAAGGGTCAAGAACAATTGATGGCCGACCTATCCATATTGGTGGCCTCCCAGGTGTGTATAACACAATGGTGTGGTGGAAAGTCAGAAAAAGTGGCTCGGGAATGAAAAAAGTCAGCTTTCTAGTGAAGAAAACGGGCAATGAAGAGTGATAAAGGAATAAAGGTGGTTTTCAAAACAATTGCTGGCCTTCCACCTTCCTACAACCTTTCTAACAATGAAAATAAGGTCTCCGCCAAAAATGAACCCAAACCAATGTAAAACGAAGGTTCGGGGGCCAAAACGCGCAGTCTGGGGCCCCAAAAACTGACTATTAAGCACCGGAGGTGGCGTTCTACCACGAAGTTGGTCTCTCGGGCCACAGTGTCCCTCAAAAGAGAGGAAATAAGGTGCATGCCAAAAATCGGAGCAAACAGAGGTGGTTAAGCGGTCCCAAACCGAGGCACACGGCCGACGGCTCCGAAAACTGGAAACCGGGCTCCAAACGAGAAAAATGGCCTATAACCACGAAACGTAGCCTACGGCTACTAAGGGATGATCTGCGAGACCTCTCCCTCCATTCAGGAAGAGAAAACAGAGAAAACGGGACCTGGTTCGCAAACCGTGGTAAGGCACAAAAGAGTCCGGAAGTCCGGAGGCAAGGCTCACAGCCGTGACTTCGCAACTTTAGAATGAGCACAATATGCAACATCACCGAGCGCTCAGTTAGTGATGTCTGAGTCTTAAGGTTGGTCAAAAATGGGGTGTCTACAAAGGCCGGACATAGTGCTGCCCTCGCAAACTATGTAGAAGAAGTCCCCAAATTCGAGAATCGGGGATTTAAACACGGTTGGCTCAAAGCCCTTGCTGCTGCTAATGTGACATTGGCTATGACGATTGCATACGAGTAAGTGGATGTTGTGCCACTGTTGTCTGACTCCGAGGATTGATTAGGGCAACATTTTAGTTGTTTTTTTTAAGGATTTTGAATGTATTATCGCAGTCTTTAGTTTAGTAGTTTTTATGTGTAAGATGACTGTAGACACCCCATTTTTAACCGTCCTCAAGACTTGGACGTCATCGTTTGAACACTCGATGATTATCCATGTTCGTGTTCGTCTTGAGTTCTCGGAGGTTTCATTGCCACTCACCCCATGAGGTGCTTTCTAAAGCGCCACTAGGATTGTTTATTGCATTCCTTAAACATCATGCATTGTATGGCATTGTATCTATCAAAGTTTCTTTCTCATTCATGCACGATATTGTATGTATGGTTCATTCAAAGAAGTTCCGTTTAAGATCATTCACTTGGTGTATCAATCACACTTCATTCGCTTAGTGTATCAATCACACTTCATTTATTTAGTGTATCCATCACACTTCATTTACTTCATTTATTTAGTGTATCCATCGTACTTCATTCGCATAGTGTATCAATCACACTGCATTTGCTTTAGTGTATCCATCACACTTCATTTACTTCATTTGCTTTAGTGTATCCATCACACTTCATTTACTTCATTTGCTTTAGTGTATCAATCACACTTCATTTACTTTAGTGTATCCATCATACAGTTTATTTACTTTAGTGTATCCATCACACTTCATTTACTCTGTTCACATAGTGCATCTATCACACTTTGTGTTTACCTTTAGTGTATCTATCATACTTTGTTCACTTAGTGCATCTATCACACTTTGTGTTCACCTTTTGTGTATACCTTTTGTGTATCCATCACACATGTTCACTCAGTACATCTATCACACTTTGTGTTCACCTTTAGTGTATCTCTCATACCTTGTTCACTTAGTGCATCTATCACACTTTGTGTTCACCTTTTGTGTATCCATCACACCTGTTCACTTAGTGCATCTATCACATTTTCTGTTCACCTTTTGTGTATCCATCACACCTATTCACTCAGTGCATCTATCACACTTTGTGTTCACCTTTTGTGTATCCATCACACCTGTTCACTTAGTGCATCTATCACATTTTGTGTTCACCTTTTGTGTATCCATCACACCTATTCACTCAGTGCATCTATCACACTTTGTGTTCACCTTTAGTGTATCTATCATACTTTGTTCACTTAGTGCATCTACCACACTTTGTGTTCACCTTTTGTGTGTCCATCACACCTGTTCACTTAGTGCATCTATCACACTTTGTGTTCACTTTTTGTGTATCCATCACACCTGTTCACTTAGTGCATCTATCACACTTTGTGTTCAACTTTGTGTATCTATCATACTTTGTTCACTCAGTGCATCTATCACACTTTGTGTTCAACTTTGTGAATCTATCATACTTTGTTCACTCAGTGCATCTGTCACACTTTGTGTTCACCTTTTGTGTATCCATCACACCTGTTCACTTAGTGCATCTATCACACTTTGTGTTCAACTTTGTGTATCCATCAAACTTGTTCACTTAGTGCATCTATCACACTCTGTGCACACCTTTTGTGTATTAATCACACTATGTTTGCTTTGTGTATCTATCACACATTCACTTTGTGTATCCATCACACACATTCGCTTGGTGTGTCTATCACATATTTGCATAGTGTATCCATCACACTCGTTTCGCTTTGTGTATTTATAACACTTAGCTTCCCTTAGTGCATCAATCACACTTTATTCGTATAAGCGTATCCATCACACTCTCTTCACTATGTGTATCTATCACACATGCTTGTCCACTTAGTGTTTCTATCACACTTCGTTCACTTTTGTGTAACTATCGCACATGTTCGTGAAAATTGCATAATTTTCTTACATCCTTTCTGCATGAAATGTAGCTTGGTTTGAATTTGCTTGCTTAAAACTGTTGCATGATTTGCTTCATAACAGCATCCTTTGCATGATCATAAGTTACGCTCGGCTTGGTGCATTGTCTTGCATTTTGCCCCTGCTCTCGGGCGCATATCTTTATCTGTAGCTTGTATGCTTTGTCTAAGTTTTCGGCCTTGTCAAAAATGGGTCATCTCTAGGCTTTGACATTCACTCCCGTCATTGTTATGACTTTCGAGTTCTGTTAAAGAGGGGCAACTATAGACACCCCATTTTTTACCGTCCTCAAGACCTGGATGTCATCGTTTGAACGCTCGATGATTATCCATGTTCGTGTTCATCTTGAGTTCTCGGAGGTTTCAGCCGCGCGCCTTGCTTCAAGACCTCTCGACTTGTTTGTTTTTTGCTTGGTTGTGGACCGAGCACTTAGGTTTTTGCCTTTGACGGTAGGAAATGGCTTGTTGGCCACCCCCACACCCCACCGGCCTTGGCACGTTGCCATCGGCCCTGTTTTATTGTTACCGGCCAAAAGTGTTGGCCGGTCGGCAATGTTCTTGGTCAGCCGGCATTATTTTAGTTGATTGGTCACTTTTTCTGGCTGAGGCCTTTTCTTTGCCTCTTTTTAGGCATTATGCATGCCAGCTGTGCCAGCTAGTAAGCACAGACCCTGCCCTTCATACACGTGTATGGAGGATTTGCACTCTTGTTTTAGCTTCTTGAGGAAGCTTGAACCTTTTAAACCTTTGCTTTAGCTTCTCCAAGAAGCTTGAACCCTCTTGTTTCTCTATAAGAGAGGCCCTCCCTCTTCTTTAGAGAGGTTGAAAAAAATGGTCTAAGGCACAAGGGTTGTATTTCTCTCTATATCTCTATATTTAGGCTTAGAAAGTGTTGGTTCTTGACCCCTTTGCACCACAACTCCAAAGCACACACCTCCACCATTGTTCTAAGGTTCTTGGAGGGTCTTGAGAGGTATCAAAGGGCTGGTTTTTGGTCCAAGAAGCTGCTGTCTTTCCTGAGCTACAAGGGTAACTCATTTCCCCTCTTTTAAGCATTATCTTGATCCTTCTCTTAGCCTTATTTGCATACATATTTGAGCTTTGTTGTCAACTGAAAAAAGCTTCATATTTAAGTGTTTTTAATGTTTGTTTAAGATCATTTTGGTGTTGGGGGTCATCTACCCTCTTGCATGCTTGTTTTGGCCTTGTTTTGTGCCATGCCATAAGGCATTTGAGATAGTCTTTGCTTGTCCTTCCTACCACTGAAATCCAATGGATTTTCAGTGGTGGTTTTGTGGTTTTGAGGGCCAAAATCAGAGAGGGGTGACCCTCTCTCTTTTGGCCTTGTTTGTTTGCATATTTGGCCTTTCAAAGGAGCCCATATTTTCATACTTCCAAGCCTTGGTTTAGGCACTTTTTGGTGATTTTTGAGACCTTCCTAGGCTTTGTCCATAGTTTTTTTGGCCACCTTTTGTTTGCTTCTTGCATGTGTAGAGCAATTCCATTCATAGCTTATCAAAGGAGCATGCCATTCTTGCATTTATTGACCATCTTTTAGTGGGTTTTTAGTCATATTTTGGCATGCCATGATTTTTTTGGGGGCTGGTTTGGTGGCCCCTCACATGCTTCATAGGCTTGTAGTGTAAATCATGCTTACTAGCTCACATTGCATGTTGTTTTGGCCCTCTATTCTAGCACCTTTTGGTCACACTCCAAACATGTTTTGTTCATATTTTGGGCTGCCTTAGCTCTGTTTTTAGGCCTCTTGGTCGATTGGTGCTTGCCATGCATGGTTGTAGTGTAATAGCCTTGCTTACCTTTGAGTTTTGGGGTCCCTTGCATGTGTTGCTTGAGGTATTTTAGTGTTTTGGAATCATTGAATATGATATTTCAAAGTTTATAGGTGTGCCATATTCTCATGTTTATCATGCCTTCAATGTGTTTGAGAGTTGTGCTTTTATATCTCATTTGTGAGTCATTGCATGAGCTTCATTTTGGTGCATGTCAAGCCATCATTTTAGCTCATTTTGCCACTATTTTGGACCTGCATAGGGACTGTTTGGGGCTGGTTTGGCCATTTGAGTATTGCTTTGCACGCCTATAGTGTAATCCACTTCACTAGTTTCGATATTTGGGCCATCTAGCATGTATTGTGTGAGGTGTTTGCATGATTCGGGACCATCTTGAATGTCATTTCAGAGCTGGAAAATATGTGATTGTATGCCATATTTCATGCTTACCATGCTTTGGTGGAGTTGCACTTTGTGCCTTACGTTTGGTCCCTTGCATTTGTGCATGTTTGCATGTGTGTTGTTGCTTCATTTTCATCACGTATGGCCACTGATTTGAGTGTGACTGAGGCCCATTCATTTTAGTTTAAGTCCATCTTGCATTATGTATGCCATATCCATGGTGTCGCATGCTTGACCGTCGTATTGTGTATGCCTTGTTCATGTCTTCGTGCATGTCTATCTTCGTGTGTGCATTGCGTATGGCATATAGTTCATGTGCATTGAGTATGCCATTCTTAGTTCATAGCATTGTGTATGCTAGTTGCATGTTTGCATATCATCCATCGCATGCTGGCATGATTAGGTTGCATTGCGTTTAGGGTTGCATGCTAGTCGCATTGTGTATGATATGTATATTGCATTGTGTTTGGAATAAGGTTTAGTCCAAACACGGAAAACGAGGGACGTTTCGTACTCCAAGTGACGAAACATGCCTTGATTTTCGGTCGCTGACACTCCGGATTACCCATGATGGAGTTTAGGCCTTGTTGTGTTTATATGTGCATTCATTTTACATCGAGTCGTGCAATCCGACTCGTCGGCCATTATGCATCGAGATGAGTGATTGGTGGCATGAGGATCAAAGACTACATTCCCTGGAGTTGTGCAATGATTGGGAGAGTGGTCATGCACACATATGTTGAAAATACTTTGCCAGGCCCCTTTCTCGCTCTCTGTTGCAGCAAACCGGAAACCAGCAACAAAAACTGGTCAGCAGCCTTCTGGAGCTTTGTACAGTGTTCTGGAACTAGTTGCAAACAGAGGCAAATCGGGGCATCGCGATGGATTTCCCGACAAGGCGACTTGAGCATGCATGCATCCCTATCATTCGGAACAGAGCTGAGGCAGTCCATTTTGTTTAATTTCCATGCTAATTTCCTTACATACTTAGTTAATTCGTTAATTAATTAATGTTGTGTAATAATTAGTTTAATTAGCTTAGATTAGCTAGTTTATTCTGTACTATTCATTCGGACCCTCCGAGGAGGGCAATGTTGTAATAAGTGCGCATGTGTGTGATGTATATCTTCCAACCCCATGTCTTTCTCCTTTTATTTACCAGCTTATGATGGTTAGTTTTAGGGCATGTTTCAATTAGCATCTATATGTTCGCATGCTTGCATTCATTCATCTGTATTGCATGCACCGGGCTCGGCGTATCATGCTAACTGCATTGTATTTCAATTCCAAGTTGAATACATGTATCGATTGTTGCATCTCATATGCCATCTTAGAATAGCCGAGCCTATCTTAGTTGCATTCTTGCATGTGTTGCATTAGGCATCTCAGCATAGTTAGGATTCATGAATGTTTTCTAATTAGCTTCTTTCTTTAGCTCAGAGTACTCGGTAAATGTTTATGCTTTAACATCCTTGTATGCGTGTGAATGATTGCCATGATAGCATGCTTACCATGAGGCCATGTGCTTATGTGATATAACTACCTGAATGCCTGTGGGTGAAGGTTGAGTTACTTGAATTGGAACAATTCATCGATTGCGAGTTTTAAGCCCACTTAAGAGTGGCAAAATCATGTTTTCTAAGCTCACCTGAGGGTGGCAAATCCACGTCTTAGCCTACTTGCGAGTAGCGCCTTCAAACCATTTTCAAACAAACATGAGATGTTTTGTTCCAACTTAGGCGATCCAGTCTATACTTGTATGTTGTGCGCATCACATAGTAATTTTAGGTTAATAACCGGAGTAAGAGCA
Source organism: Camellia lanceoleosa (assembly GCA_025200525.1). Classification (NCBI taxonomy): domain Eukaryota; kingdom Viridiplantae; phylum Streptophyta; class Magnoliopsida; order Ericales; family Theaceae; genus Camellia; species Camellia lanceoleosa. Next base: position 74,849,318 of record CM045760.1, on the reverse strand, counting down.
CATGTGTTTTCAAAAACAAGATATCATGCTTAGTAGTGGCTGATCTTTGATCGGGCGAGCAGGGGTCCTCATGAAATGACCTTCCCCAATCGTACCCAAGTTCCCGAGCCGAGGCAACTTTGTTGATGACGGACACGTGGCCTTAGGCACGAGTCAGGGTTTTCTAAATTCCCCCAAAATAAAATATTTAGGTGGCGACTCTATATCTGGCAAAGCAGTCCATGTTTGGCACTTCTTTCTAAAAATCAGTTTTTCAAAAACGATTTGCCAGATTTGGACTTTTTGGTGATTTATCGATCTTGCATTGCACTTTGTGAGATTAGATTCAGAACCATGACATTGAGTCCGAACTGTAGTGAGCCCAATGAATAAAACGGGGATTTTCCCGGGACATTCGGGGATGTCTACAGTGACTACAGTTTTTTGCTAGGCATTTCCATGCGAATTTGTAGCTTTTTGTTTAGTAGTTTTCACATGTAAAATGGCTACAGTTTGTGCCCAATTTACTAATTAAAATTTCCTTTGCACTTTGATATTATTTGTACTTAATTTTGCTATTGATGCATGGTATTGCTTTTTGCTACTTTGGATAAAACATTCACGTACACTTGCTGATTAGATAGCTAGGCCACTTAGTAATTTACCATCGTCGAATAGTCGATCAGATTAATAAGTCTGCCCTTGCCCCAGCCATTGTATGAACTCCGAAAGCTGAATATTATTAGTTCATGGAGTGGCTGGGACATGAATCGATCGGCATCAGGCTTAGATATTTGGCCGACCAGATTAATAAATCTGCCCTTGCCCCAGCCAATGCATGAGCTCCAAAAGCGAATATTATTAGTTCATGGAGTGGTTGGGGCATGAATCGATCGGCATCGGGCTTAGATATTTGGCCGACTAGATTAATAAATATGCCCTTGCCACAGTCAGTGCATGAGCTCCAAAAGCTGAATATTATTAGTTCATAGAGTGGTTGGGGCATGAATCGATCTGCATCGAGCTTAGATATTTGGCCAACCAGATTAATAAATTTGCCCTTGCCCTAGCCAGTGCATGAGCTCCAAAAGCCGAATATTATTAGTTCATGGAGTGGCTGGAGCATGAATCGATCGACATCGGGCTTTTGGAGTTTAGCATTAATGAAGTTGCCTCGAGGGCGGTGCATGCATTAGAAATAAATGGGGTGGGTTCTTCGCGCTATTGATTCCACTTAACGTGTTCAGACTTAATTTAAACCAGCTTGTTGCTGAAAGTTAGGTAAGTGCGAATGTCAAATAGACTGTTTTTCAACAGCAGAGGAGAAGGGTGAACTTTGGCGGAGCTAGACACTGAAATGAATCGCAGCAGCGAGCCCACACGCACGGGAGGTAGGACGTCCAGGGAACGGGAAAAACGTCAGCCCCCAAGTCGTCAAAGCAGATCACCCCGAAAAGAAAAACAACAACAGGGAAGCTCCCCGCGACTGTGACCGAGAAATGAGCCCGATGCGACGCTACGACCGTTGAGTTTTGTGGTTTTTGTGGTGAATAAACTGATAACGGAGGCGGATTCTATTGTTAACGACCCAGGTGTAGTAGTCGAGTTCGCTTGACAAATTTTTTCACCGGATGTCCAGCAGTCGATGGTTGGCTGACAGGATTTCGAAGTATTTTGAGGGGGCATCCACGGAGCAGTGAGAGGGCTATATACCACCTATGAAGTTGGCATGCGTCTGGACGCCGCGCGGCGGGAGATAGAGAAGAAGCACGAACGAATTCGAAACTTGGAGCCTTGTACGGAGAAGGCCGAGCACGAGCTAAGGAAGGCCCAAACTGCCAAGCCGCGTTCCACCAGACACTCCAACCCGGTCGTGGATGAAAGAGTGACCCAACGACTGTTAAGCCATGCGATTGTCGATCGAGATACGGCAAGTATGTTCGCAGTAGAGAATACGAAGGCTGCGGCCTATGAACGAGGCTTCCACGAAGGCCGGAAAGTGGAGATATAGAAGACCAAGGAGAAACTCGTAGAGGAGGTGTGCCGATACGAGAATCAAGGCTTTAGGCATGGGTGAATTAAGGCTCTCCAAGCCGCAGAAGCACTCCAAGGAGCAGCAGTTGAATCGGCGTCGCCATTATATCAATGTCATCACTTTCCTTTTGGCGCTTTCGAAATTAAGAAGAGCGAGGACGAGGGTGATGCCGAATAGAATTAAGCATTGAATATATTGTAAATGCTCCAATACAGATTAGGCATCAGCTATGTATCTATTGGTTAACTTAATAAAATACTTTGTTTTAAATGTTTGCGTTTCACTTTGAATGTTTGCATATTTTAATTTTCGTGTAGGTCACTCTGAATCCGGAATCTTATTCGGCCGAAACTTGTTATGCACCACCCTGGCTCCAATCGTGATATCCACGAAGGGCACTCCGAATTCGGAGGCTTAATCGGCCCAAAAGGGTCTTGCAATGATGGGGCTCCAAATTCGGAGACTTAAATATTGGCCAATCGTGATATCCACGAAGGGCGTTCCGAATTCGAAGGCTTAATCGGCCCAAAGGTGTCATGCACCTATAGGGCTTCGAATTCGGAGACTTAAATATTGGCCAATCGTGATATCCACGAAGGGCGCTCCGAATCTGGAGGCTTAATCGGTCTAAAAGTGTCTTGCACTGATGGGGCTACGAATTCGAAGACTTAAATATTGGCCAATCGTGATATCCACGAAGGGCGCTCTGAATCCGGAGGCTTAATCAGCCCAAAAGTGTCTTCAACCGATGGGGCTCCGAATTTGGAGACTTAAATATTGGCCAATCGTGATATCCACGAAGGGCGCTTCGAATCCGGAAGCTTAATTGGCCTAAAAGTGTCTTGCACTGATAGGGCTCTGAATTCAGAGACTTAAATACTGGCCAATCATGATATCCATGAAGGGCGCTCCGAATCCAAAGGCTTAATCGGCCCAAAGGTGTCATGCACCGATGGGGCTCCAAATTCGGAGACTTAAATATTGGCCAATCGTGATATCTACGAAGGCGCTCCGAATCCGGAGGCTTAATTGGCCCAAAAGTGTCTTGCATCGATGGGGCTCCGAATCCAAAGACTTAAATATTCGCCAATCGTGATATCCACGAAAGGCGCTCCAAATCCAGAGGCTTAATTGGCCCAAAGGTGTCATATACCGATGGGGCTCTGAATTCAGAGACTTAAATATTGGTCAATCGTGATATCCACGAGGGGCGCTCCGAATCCGGAGGCTTAATCGGCCCAAAAGTGTCTTGCACTGATGGGGCTCTGAATTCAGAGACTTAAATATTGGCCAATCATGATATCCACGAAGGCCGCTCCGAATCTAGAGGCTTAATCGGCCCAAAGATGTCACACACCGATGGGGCTCCAAATTCGAAGACTTAAATATTGGCTAATCGTGATATCCACTATGGGCGCTCCGAATCCGGAGGCTTAATCAGCCCAAAAGTGTCTTGCACTAATGGGGCTCCAAATTCGAAGACTTAAATATTAGCCAATCGTGATATCCACGAGAGGCGCTTCGAATCCGGAGGCTTAATCAGCCCAAATTGTCTTGCACTGATGGGGCTCCGAATTCAGAGACTTAAATATTGGCCAATCGTGATATCTACGAAGGCGCTCCGAATCCGGAGGCTTAATACGCCCAAAGGTGTCATGCACCGATGGAGCTCCGAATTCGAAGACTTAAATATTGGCCAATCGTGATATCCACGAAGGCAATCCGAATCCAGAGGCTTAATCGGCCCGAAGGTATCTTGCACTGATGGGGCTCCTAATTCGGAGACCTAAATATTGGCCAATCGTGATATCCACGAAGGGCGCTCCGAATCCGGAAGCTTAATCGGCCCAAAGGTGTCATACACCGATGGGGCTTCGAATTCGAAGACTTAAATATTGGCCAATAGTGATATCCACGAAGGTGCTCTGAATCTGGAGGCTTAATCGACCCAAAGGTGTCATGCATCGATGGGGCTCCGAATCCGGAGACTTTTGAACTGAATTGTGCAATGAGGAAACGGGAAATTTTGCATTGCAAAAGTGAAGTATGTACAAGTATCAAGCCCCACAAGTCGGGTCAATGATAGAATTTACGTAAATACGTGGAATTCCAAAGCCGTGGCAGACTTCTCCCAAACATGTCTTTGAGCCAATATGCCCCTACTCCCGCGACTGAGTCAATTTGATAAGTGTTGTGCCAGTTATGTCCCAATTTTTCGTCGACCGGATTCTTGGCAGCTGGAAGCACTCTCTTCAGGACCAACTCTCCTGATGTGTACCGACGCAGTTGAACACACTGATTATATGACTTAGCCAGCTGCTGTTGGTACCGTGTCGTGGATGCAAGGGTGCGGTCTCTCCGCTCTTCAATCAGAATCAAGTCCAAGGCCAACATCATGTTGTTTCGGCCCAAATCAAAAACTGTTGATTTTAAAGTTGGGAAACCGATCTCCAAGGGGATGATTACCTGTGTTCCGAAGCACAAAGCGAATGGCGTTTCCCCGGTGGACCGTCTCGGTGCTGTGCGATGAGCCCATAATATACTTGGCAGTTCTTCAATCCATCGGCCTTTCGCCTTCTCCAACCTCTTTTTGATGCCATCTAAAATAGTTTTATTGGAGGCTTCAGCTTGGCCATTACTCTGTGGATAAGCCGGGGTGGAGAAGTAGGGCCGAATACCATACTTGCTGCAAAGTTCCCGGTAGACTCCGCAATCAAACTGGGTGTCGTTGTCTGATATAAGTGCTCTGGAAATGCCAAACTGCATTATGATATTTCTCCATACAAAACACTTTACGTCAGTATCTCGGATGTGTGTTAGTGCCTCCGCTTCTACCCATTTTGTGAAATAATCAGTCGCGACGTTCAGAAATCGCTTGCTACCCGGAGCACGAGGCAGCGGTCCGACGATATCAAGTCCCCATTGAGCGAACGGCCAAGGGCTGGTTATGGAGTTTAACTCTTCAGCAAGTAGGTGAGTCAGAGGAGAGAACTTCTGGCACTGTTAGCACTTTTTCACGTAACACTCGGCATCGGCTCTCATTGTCGGCCAGTAATACCCTTGTGTCACAGCTCGATAAGCCAAAGAGCGCCCGCCAGAATGTGCGCCACAACTGCCTTCATGTATTTCAGTCAGAAGCTCTTCGACTTTTTCCAGATGCATGCATTCCAGATATGGACCTGAAAGTGATTTTTTATAAAGCTTTCCTTGCGAATCCAAGTAGTATCGCAGGGCTTTGTTTCGCAACTTGTGCGCTTCTTTCTTGTCCGCTAGAAGTTGTTCAGAAGACAGGAATGCAACAAGGGGATCCATCCAACTCGGTCCTGACTCTATGATATTGACTTGGACTTCCTTTGAAGGGCCAATGCTCTACTCTGGGATAAAACCTACTTCGATGGTAAGTTTAATCTCTAAGTTAATGGCGGAGGCTAGGCAAGCCAGGGCATCTGCATGTGTGTTCTGATCACGTGTTATTTGATTTAATTCATGATGGTCAAATTTTGCCGGTAAGGAGTTAGTCGTTTTCATGTAAGTCGCCATACGATTATTTTTGGCCGCGTACTCCCCCTTTAGTTGATTGATCACCAGTTTTGAATCGCAAAATACAAGCAAACGCCGAGCACCCAGAAGATGTACATTCCGCAAACCGGTTAGAAGGACTTCGTATTTGGCCTCTTTATTTGATGCTTCGAAGCAAAGTTTGACGGCCTGCCCAATTATTGTGCCGTCGGAAGCTATGATTACTACTCCGGCTCCACTGCCCCGTTGATTGGATGACTCAATACAATACAGATGCCAAATGTCCCCTACATAAATTCTCCAATTCGGCTTGGATTGAGTTTGGTTGGTCTTGAAGTCGGCAACACCCCCCGTGAATTTGACTACAAAATCAGTAAGCACTTGATTGAGGTTCTAGGCAGAAATTGAATATCGTACTGGTCGAGTTCGAGGGCTCATTTCAAAACACGCCCTGATGCTTCTGTACTAAGTAGTACTGATCGGAGGGGGTAATCTGTTAGTACCCCAATGCTATGCCCCTGGAAGTAATGCATCAGTTTCTTGCCGCCATGACTAGGGCTAGGATGAGTTTTTCCAGTGGAAGGTAGCGGGTTTTGGCGTCAACCATTGCCTTGCTAACATAATACACTGGTCGCTGCTCTCCAAGCTCTTCCTTCGACAATACGGCGCTGACAGCCCGGTCGGAGAGAGCCAGATATAAAATGAGCGGGTCGCCTGCCGATGGTGTCATCAAAAGTGGAACAGATCGGAGATAAGCCTTTAGACCTTTAAAAGCAGCTTCGCACTCAGGTCCATTCAAAAGCTTTACCCTTCCGTAGTGTCTGAAAGAATTGTCAGCAACGGTCTGTGGAACGACTGATGAACCTATTGAATGTAGCGGCCATCCCCATCAACTTCTGAACCTCCTTGACCGATCGAGGGGTGTCGAGTTCTAGGATTGCAGTGATTTGCCTCGAATTGGCTTTGATTCCTCGGTGGTTGACAATGTAACCCAAGAATTTTCCAGAACCGATCCCAAAGGCACATTTGGAAGCGTTCAGCTTCATTTTGTATTTGCGTAGAATGCTGAATGTCTCTTCCAAATCGGCTAGATGAGTTTGCTCTTCTTTGGACTTGACCACCATATCGTCAATGTAAACTTCCATAGTGTGGCCGAGTTGCTCCTTGAACATAGTAGTGACTAGCCTTTGGTAAGTTGCCCCTGCATTCTTCAACATAAAAGGCATAACCTTATAGCAATAGGTTCCTCTTAGGATGAGGACTGCAGTTTTGTCTTGGTCCTTCGGATGCATGGCAATTTGATGGTAGCCTCTATAGGCATCAAGGAAGCTCATATGCTGGTGGCGTGCCGGAGCATCTACAAGTTGGTCAATTCTGGGTAGGGAAAAACAATCCTTGGGGCAAGCTTTGTTTAGGTCGGTGAAATCAATGCAGACACGCCAAGTCCCATTCTTTTTCTTCACGACCACAGTATTTGAGAGCCATGTGGGGTAGGTCACTTCCCTGATAGCTCCGGCGTCAAGTAATTGGTCAACCTCTTCAACAACGGCGGTAGTGTGCTCTGTAGCTGATCGCCGGCTTCTCTGAATAATCGGCTTGTATTTAGGGTTAACATTTAAACGGTGCTGCGAAATAGACGGATCTACACCCGGCATCTCATACGGAGTCCATGCAAATACATCAAGGTTGCCGAGAAGGAAGGAAATTAGCTGCTGCCTGTCGGCTTGATTTAGGGAGGCGCCGACCATGAAGAACTTGTCTAGGTTGCCGTCAATCTCAACTCGATTTAGGGCTTCCATGGCCTTTTCACTTGGGAGCCACCTAACATCGTCGAGGCTCTCTCGATCTGGCACCTCAATAGAATTCACTTGTAACTCTTTTGGCATCTTTTCAATAAGGAGATAACATGCCTGCGTCGATTTCTAAGAGCCACAGATTTGCTCAATGTTGCGTTCTGTCGGGCAGTGTAGCAGCTGATGATAGGTGCTTGGCACGGCCTGCATAGTATGCAACCAAGTTTGCCCCATGATGAGATTATACGGCGATGGCAACTTGACGACCAAGAATTCCACATCCACTGTTTGGGAGCCCGCTCGAACGGGTAGCGTGATCTTCCCTAACGGGTATTCTGGATTCGTGTTGAAGCCGAATAATGGGTAAGGACCTAAAAAAAGATCTGATTCGGAGAAGCCAAGTTTGGTGAATGTCTTATAATACATAACATCCGATGTGCTCCCCAGATCAATGAGTACGCGCTCAACGGTGAATCGGTTTATGCGTAATTCGATTACCAAGGGATCGATATGGGGAAGTGTCACTCTGGCCAAATCTGAATCATCAAAAGCAATGCTCGCAGCTTCATGGGGCCGTTTAGCTGGAATTAGTTGATTTTGAGGGTAGGGACTCAACTAAATCGTATGCACCGCGGATGATGTTGGCAGGCTGTATATCATGTGGATCACGCCGAGTAGAGGCGAATCCTGCCTTAAGGCTATTGTTTTGGTTGAGTTGCCTTTTCGGACGTACTGTTGTAGCCGACCATCTTGTACTAATTCCTCCAGGTGATCCTTCAATGCATAACAACTCTCAGTATCATGGCCATGATCCTTGTGATACTCGCACCGCATATCCCGTCTTCTCGTGTCGGGAGGTCCCACCATTTTGGACGGCCATTTGAAGAACGGAAGGTGTTGGACTTTGGACATAACCGCGCTGGTCAGCTCTGACAACTCCGTATATTTCTTGTCTGCGTGCCTTAAGTGCCTGCTATCGACTTGCAGTTGCTCATTTTCTCGATGAGAGCATTGGTCGCTTGATCGACGAGAATCCCGTGTCTTGTCACGTTTGGCCTGATGCCATGGTTCAGGGCTCTGAGGTGGTACGGAGTTTACCGGGTGAGCAATTTTAAAAGGGGACGTCTTGTTGGCCATGTTTCTGGCTTTAACTCGCAAGGTGTTATCTTTCACTTTGTAGTATTCCTCAACTTTGTTCATCAATGACCAGACTGTTTTTGGGGGCCTTCTAGTCAAGGAACTGCGGAGAGCACTATCAAGATGCAAACCCATTTTAAAGGCGGTGATGGCCATGGAGTCATTGCAAGTGTCATCAACATGATTAAAGCATTCCCAATAGTGCGCCGAATACGCTCTTAGTGTTTCTCTTGGCTGGATCAACATTGCCCAGAGAGAGTCGGCTTGTTTCGGCTGGACCTCGTTGGTGATGAATCTTGCCTTGAAGGATTTTTGTAATTGATGGAAACTCCTGACCGACACTGGCTCCAACTTATAATACCATCTGACTGCCAACGGTCCCAAACTGTTGGAAATATTCTGCACATGAAAGGTTCGTCATCTGCATGCAACGTCATGACTTGCTTATAGTGACGGATATGATCCGTGGGATCCAATTTCTCGTCGTACAAGGTGAGCGACGAGGCCTTGAACTTCTTAGGTAGTACTGCCTTTACGATTCGTCGCACAAAGGGACCGTGCTGGTCCTCCTCCTCTGAACCATTTCGTCTTCTCTTATGCCTTATACGTGGACTCTCTTTAGAGGAACTAGTAGTTTCGAGTCGTCCCTTTTTCTTGGGCTCCGGGGATAATGAGTCAGAGTCGCTGTCACTGTCTTGTTGTCGGGCTTGAGGTCGTCAACTACCTGCCCTCAGAGATCATTCCAGGTCTTGGCGTACAACTTTTTTGGACTTCACCACTTCCAAGGCCAAATCTTGATGGAGACATTCATTCTTAGCGATCATGTTCTCCAACCTTTGTTCATTTTGCTTTGCCTGTTCCATGATCGCTTGCATTGTCTCATGCGCTGAAGTTGAGGGTGAGTCGAAGTTCAAGGTGCGTCTTGCGGCAATAGTCTCTGGTGCCAACATGTTTGTTGGGGTGAGATAATCTCTTAGTTTAGTTTCATCAGCGATTATCGAAGGATATTCCGTTACGCCCGCCATGGATGTAGTCGAGTATTCCTACAGACGGCGCCAATTGTGGTAATGTGGCTTTTGGAAATACTCTCTGGATCTCGGAGGACGCTCGTGATCCTCTACTATTAACCTGAAAAAGGAAGAACACTCCAGTCAGGGGTGCCGGAATTAGCACTCTGACGGATAAGTTAGTGTATACTTTCTTGATTGTTTGTATTTTAAGTTAAGCACACTAATACTCACATACCTCTTTCTGGTTGACGTTCTTCTATTTATATCTTTTCTTTCCTAGGCCTCGGGCCTGGGCCCACTTTTGATTCGCCATATAACTATTTACTTGGCTCCTTTTGCTGCAAACTACTTTCCACTCGGCCCCTTACTCAACCGGCTATTTGGCCGAATAGGGTAGGATTTAAATGTGTAAGATGAGGCCGAATCCGATGTACGAATTTTGACTCTCTAGGTCCCATTATTTGGCCTCTTTACGCCTCCCAATACTCGGCTCTCACAGTCTTTATAGTTTCAATTTACTCGATTTTGTCCCTTAATTTAATGGATTGTGTCATTTTAGTCCAATAAATAACGGTCGTTAAGTTAATTTAACAGAAGGTTAAACAACATGTTAATTTGGTCCCTGTATTTTACACGATGTGTCAATTTGGTCCCTCTAGTTTCAATTTTCTCGATTTTGACAGGGACTAAATTAACACATTGTAAAAAATACAGAGACCAAATTGACACATTGTTTGACTTTCTGTTAAATTAACTTAACAACCATTATTTATTGGATTAAAATGACATAATCTATTAAATTAAAGGGCAAAATCGAGCAAATTAAAACTACATGGACCAAATTAACACATCGTGTGAATTACATGGACTATTTGCTTAATTTTCCCTTGTCATTATGTTCAAATTGAGCTTAAAATTAATAATTTTTAGAATACGCATCAGCCTATTAAGGTGTATAGACATAGAAAAATATTAATAAAAATTGGAACAGAATAATTAAATTGAAACCAAATTTAAAGTGTATGGATCAAATTATTTAAATTAGAATTAAAGTAAAATTTAAGATAAACTATTAAGATGAAAAATGTAATTTACCCAAAACAATTTGAGAAGTTTACAAGTTTGTTGTCTTGTTGTTCTTATGTGTTATGCCGTTTACTTTTCTTAGTCATTGTATTTGTTTTTGAGTGAAATTCATCTCATTCTAATTGCATTAATTTTACTGTTAAATCTAAGACAACCAATAAATTAAACTCAATAATCACTCCTAACTACATATAACTTCTATAATATGAAAGAAATAAATACCATTATGAAGCGTATCAAACTTCTAGATAAGAATTTAACCCGAGAGCTCACATCAGACCCGACATAATAGCTAAGCTAGGCAACTAAAGCAAGGGCTTTGGGCCCAATTTGTGAGGGCCCTAAATTTAAAAAAAATTTAAAATGATATATGTATATTTAAAAAAAAAAAATTATTTTGAGACATCATAACAAAACGATCTCAACCCATGAATAATATATAATACATGTTATACATATTGTGAGAAAAATGTTGGTACGCGTTTGTTATATGTTTTTCTAAAAGTACCCACTTTATTTTGAAGAAAATCATGATTCAATACTCAGTATTTTTATTATTCAAGAATATCTCCAATAAAGTGATACATTTTATATATATATATATATTGTACTTCACGTCCTCTCAAAATACAATACACACATGCTGTATTTAGTTAGTTATAACCATTTCCTAATAGATTTGATAAGCTAGACACATCTTCTTGAGCACATGTTAATTTCCCAATTGTAATTGAAGCAGTTACAAGTGGAGCTGCAACTGAAGCTGAGTTTAGAGCTAAAGCTGAACTTGAAGCCATTGCATCAATATGATCAACATTCTCCTGCAAGCTGATGGGATGATCAAGTACCATGAGCTTGGTTTTAAGATATTGAAATCGAGAAACAGATAATGGCTTTGTGAATAGATCAACTAACTGATCAATGATAGGAATGTACTTGAGTTGAAAATTCTTAGCAAGAACTTTATCTCTTACAAAGTGACAATCGATTTCTATATGTTTGGATTGAGAGTGGAAGACAGGATTTGAGGCCAAGGCTATATATAGTAGAGATGTTATCACACCAAAAAATGGGTGTAGTTGGTGAAAAAATACCCATTTTCATGAGGAGCATAGAAATCCAATTCATTTCTGCAGTAGCATGAGCCTTAGCATGAGCTTAGGCTCGATACTTAGCCTCAGTGGAGGATCTAGACACAGTTGCTTGCTTCTTAGCAGACCAGGATACCAAATTGGAGCCCAAGAAAACACAATAACCAGACTTCCTATCATGAACATCTTCTGTCTAGTTGGAATCTGAACACCCGTGAACATCAAGGTCATGTTTGATTCACAAGACTAATTGTGATGTATTAATAATCCTATTAAATTAGTGTGGTATTCACTATCCAATTGGATTAATAGGATAAATTATCTATTGGATTAATAATCCCACCTCTATCCCATTACTAATAATCCTACAAATTTGTTGGATTAATTATCCTAAATCAAAATGTTAAAATAAAACATAGGATAATTGGGCCCACTAATTAATAATCCCAATCTTATGGTTTAATCCATCCAATCAAAAATGTCCCAAAAGTACTAGGAGTAAAAGTCAAGCCATGAGTAGGAGTGGCCAGAACAAATCTGGGAATTCTCTTGACTGCAGCAAAATTGCCCCGTTTAGGAGAATGCATATATTGATAAGCTTGGTTGACAGCTAGTGAGAAATCATGATGCTCAACATATTTATTTAATTTTTTTTTTTTTTTTTTTGGGAAAGTTCACATTAAAAAGAAGTTACATAAATTTTAAAAATATCCAATTTGTTAATTAAAAAGAGTTACTTTGAAAGTGACATCCATCAATTTAGAATATGTTTTACAAGTTTATTTTTAATTTTCACACTTTTTTTGTCTTGGCATGATCTCATTTTGAATTTATAAATTATATTTATTTAATAGTTTGCACTTTTCTTGTCTTTTCATTTGGTAACCCTCATAAAAGTTTTAAATAGCTCCCAAAATGTGTATGGTAAAACATTTTAAATTTAAAAAAAACCTCTAATCACTATAAAAAAATTAAGGTTGCGTTTGGTAGAGTTTTCTAAATATGATTTGAGAATAGAGTTATATTTTGAGTTTGTGAGTTTTGGAATTATGATTTGAGTATAGAAAATTTATTTGGTGAAAGAGTTTTGAAATAAGTTTTGAATTGAGTGGGAAATTTTTTATGTGACATATAATATTTGATACAAAAACTTACAACTCATAACCAAACATACAACTCAAAATTCTATTAAAACTCATAAAAAATTTTAAACAATTTGGAAATATTTTTTATTGAATATATAAAAATTAATACGTGTCAATTGCACAAAAAAAAAAAATTGCATTATTCCAGTCAACGGGCCTGACGACTAGTGGGACGATCGGTAGCCCAAATTTTCCAGCCTCTGATGGTGTTTTAAAAAATGAGTGAAATTAGTTTTTGAAAATCCTAGACAAACATTACGTTCAAATGAAGCACCGGAACTAACGTTCCAGAGTTTTACCAAACAGAGCCTAAAATTTTAGAGATCAAAATTTAGTGACAAAGTTATTTTTTAGAGACCAAATATTTTTGTTGCGAAAAATGTTATTATTATATTTTTAACAACGAAAATTAGACATTAGTGATAAATTATTATCTTTTTAGGAACTAAATTTTTTGTCTCAAAAAATAAATCATTTTGAGACTAAATTATTTTGTCTCTAAAAGTCTATTTATTAGTGACATTTTCAAAATTTTGTCGCTAAAAACTTGTTTTTTACTTTTCGGGATGTCCTTTTAGCCACTATCCTCATGACGATAGAAATTGGTCCTTAAAAGTCTTTTACAACAAAATTTTCACTTTTAGAGACGAAAACATTTGGTCTTTAAAACTCTTATATGTTATAGTGAATTATGATTTCACTTTAAGCCTCATCGAAGGTTGGACTAGCTCTGCCTTACATCACAAAAGGTGTTACACAATTACTAATCCAAATGGCATGATTATTAATTTCGTTTAGGAAAATGAGTGAGAGCACTAATAAGTGCTACCACTAATGATGTGGCAGTGGATCTCACAATGAATGATTTGATATTTTGGCCTTGGTGTTGTATTTTTTTTCTTTTTTTATTGAGTGTCATGTCATTAGTGATCTTTTTAGAGTTCCAAAATTAGTAGTCTCTATCATTGTTGTTTCGTTTAATTGATAATGTCTCTTTGAAAATTGATAAAAAGTCAAATATTTCTTTGCATTTACTCTACTTTTCACATATCATTTCGTAAAAAATCAAAAGTCATCATAAATATATGAATTTTTTATCTTATATTTTAACAAAAAAATTAAAACGTTACTTAAAAGTTTGTTTGAAATGACCCCTAAATATTGGAATCCAATTTGAAATGATTTTATTCCTTTTCGAATAAATTGTTTTGTCACTATTTTGTGACTGACTTATTAGTAGTTGTCATCAATTGGGAAAAATTTACACAATGTAAAATTTTAGAGGGACAAATTTATACAATTGAAACAATCTGGATCAAATTATTACCATTAAAATATTATAAAGATCACGAATATGATATATATACATATATATGTATATATTCTATATTACATTTTGGGTTGCTCACATGTATTTGGTATTTATCAATCTATTTATCTATCTATTATATAAGTAAAAGAGGGTTTTAGTGAACAGCTTTATGAGTTTCAATATCTCATACTAATTTTCTTAATTTTCTTAATTTTAAACTATTAAGAAAATCTCTATTAGTTAGCTTCTATTTAAACCATATAAAAAAACTCTAATTAGTATATAATTTATTTGATAATCACATAAAGAAAAAGTAAGTTGTTTCACTTATATAAAGTGAATCTTGTACTCCTACTTAATATTGTAGTATTGTGCATGTTTTAGTTTAATATATTTTAGATTTTCAAATAAAATTTAAAAGTTTTAATTAATTAGTTTTTATATAAGTCGGTTGGTCTTTTGACCTAACCGATTAGGTTGAATCATTTTTTGTTTAACTGATGCGTTGGTTTAACTCCGATTTTAATGGTTTTATCAAAATATATTGGTTAGATTTGTTTGATTCGAAATAAACTAAAGATTGATCTGATTAAATATTGAACGACTTTCTACCTAAACAATTGTTAAGTTTTGTTTTATAATCCCACGTCGGGGAAAAAAAAGGAAAAAGTGAGTTGTTTCACTTATATAAAATGAATCTTATGATCTCATTTAATATTGTAATGTTGTGCATATGTCAATTCAAGTCAGTTTAAATTTTAAAATTAAAATAACATTTAAAAATTTTGATTAATCAATTTTCGTATAAGTTGGTTGGTCTTTTGACCTAACCAATTAGGCTAAACCGCTTTCGGCTTAATTGATTCATTGGTGTAACCACAATTTCTCATACTGATTTTCTTAATTTTAAACAATTAAAAAAAATCTCCGTTGGCATATAAAAATAAAACTCTAATTAGTCTATTATTAAAATAAGGGCAAAGCACTAATAAATCTCAAATTTAGATATGTTGAACCATTTAGTCCTGCCTTTTATTTTGTTGACTGAAAAGTCCCAATTTCAATGTTAATTACATGGAAGCCCATGAAATCAGCATGCGATGTGTATGTGTAAGGGGGTAAATGTGGTTTTTTTGGTGATGTTGTAGTTACGAAAATACCCAAAAGTATACTATAGCATTTTTTTGCTTTCCCTCCATCTCGAATAGAACAGATGATCAAGAATGGAAACTTCTGAGTTTCCATCCCAGTGTTACAACGTTGATCCTTATCCTATTTGATTGCAAGACCTGATTTGGCAACATTAAACTTAGAATCTACATTCCCTAATTAACATTATAAATCCCCTCAAATCCCTAGAAAAGCGAAAACCCCCTTGTAAGTTTCTGTCCCAATGTTCCAACGTTGATCCTCATTTTGTTTGACTGCAAAGCCTAGTTTGGCAACATTAAAGCTAGATTCTACATTACCTAATTAACATTGTACATCTCCTCAGAACCCTAGCAAAAACAAAAACCCCATTGGAGCACATTTGCGGAGTCAAATTGGCGTGGACACTGAAACATCTGTACTTGCAATTAACAGTGAGGCCGTAACGTTGACGAGTGCACATCAATTGAACATCGGTGACGCTATTCATGTCCTTGTGCGATGGCGATAGGTATGGGTATCTGTGATGTTATTTTGTATATACGTGCAATAGAACAAAATCGTAGTTAATGTTGCAATATCATGATATGTTGTTCATATTAATGGATGTTGTTAGGTGTTATTGTCACTGTGGGTTTCGAAAATATGAGTGGTGGTTGCTGTTATTGTGTATAGATGTTGAGTATACCATATTCATGCTGTATGTTGGATATGTATTTTATTTTATTATTTATTATTTTATTTTATTTTTTTATAATTGGTTGAGAACAGTAATTTTGATGTTGTTGGGTGTTAGTGACTCTATGTGTTTCAAAATTATTAGGGTTTGGCTTGATGTTATTTTGGATATGTGTGAAGTAGTACGTGTTCATGTTTGATGTTAGGCATATATGTTAATTTGATTTGACTTTGTAATGTAAACGTAGTGTGTATGTTGTTGGTTGGTAGTGGCACTGTGGAGTCCAAATTTCGTTAAGTCTACGGTTGTGTAGTGACCATGTACATTGAGCTGTTATTTGGGACAGAGTTTGGTGAGTTTTGTGTTACGCATCTAATGTATATATGTAACATTGATTTTGCAGAAACAGTGGGCGGTGGAACTCCACACCTGCTTTGTCAGACCAATGTTGACAGCCGATAATGTTAAAACGTCGAATCTTGACAGCCCACTTATTCTGGTCATGGATTGCCCACAACAGAGTCTCGATATTTAAATGATGATTATGTTGTTATTGCAGGTTGCATTATTTTCCAATTGGACTAGGTTTAATTTGGTTATTTTGCTATTACGTTGTAGATCGGACTGTGCGATTTTTGTGTGTTTCGTTATAAGGCAGTACGTGCATGGAGAGGAGATTTGCAAGATGATGTATGGTTTAACGCCAACTGGTCTACGTATGGTAATAGTGAAGACGTTCTTGAGTGACCCGATAAGAGGACTTCATGCTAGAACAACTTAATGACACTATCCCTCCCAATCTGCCCACCTTTCAAATTATACATGAATTTGGTTTGCAAAACTGTGGATTTTGTTTTGTTACTTGTTGGTTGGACGTTAGAAACGTATGTGTTAGGGCATTATTATATTGATGAATGAAGTATACAGTTTTCTAGTAAATGATCCTAGTAGTTTGTAAGGTGAAATGTGTTTTTGATCTAAAATGATCCTGGTAGTTGTTACATTGGTGTTCTCACATTGGCACTATTTACAACGTTGTCGTCGTTCATTAAGCCACCTAAAATTAGCAATTCACAAAATGACAATGTCCAATGTACCCATATACGTTGGACACTATGCTTGCATAACTACCAATATGTTGTGCTATATGTTTCACTGTCATCAACAAATTGGTGTCATGATGTTAATATCCATTACACTATCAAGTTCACCATGTATTCATAACAGTGTTGGTAGTTTACTTCCAAATTGGTGTAGGTGTTACATTGGTGTCCTTACATTGGCACTATCTACATCATCGTCGTTGTCTATTAGGCGACCTGAAATTAGCCATTAACACGATTACAATGGGTGGCGGAAGTAGTGGGCGGCGGAAGCAGAGCAGTTGTGGATGGAGGAAGCAGAGTAGCAGTGGGCAGATGGCAACCAGTCTTGTATGGAAAGAGACAATATGTTCAAAGAGAGGATTATAGAAAAGATAATCAAGGGGCTTTTACAGTGTTTGTTGACAACCTTCCACGGTCTATGAATCCAAAAGGTTTGTTCACGTTATTCTCAAAATTCGGAATTGTGAAAGATGTTTTCATCCCAAACAAGCTTAGAAAGGCTAGCAAAACAAGGTTTGGATTCGTTAGATATGCTTGCCTAGTGGCAGCTAGAGTTGCAATTCAAAAAGCTAATGGATTATGGTGTGATGATAAAGAATTACAAGTGAAGATAGCAGAGTTTGAGAAGATAAGAACAAATGAGAAGGAAGGTGGGCTCATTAAGAATGTGCATGATGGAAAGGAATGACCACAGGACCATTCGAGAAGAAATGATGAAAGAGTCTTTAAGGCAAGGATAGGACATCGTTCTTATGCCGAAGTTGTGTTGCAAGGCAACAAATCTAAAAACGAAGGGCAGGTCATTATAGGTGTTGAGTCAGGTAATGGATGGTTGTATAAGAGTGTCATTGTCAAACTGAAAAGGTATTATACATTCTCAGACTTTTGTAAGGATGTCCGGCAAAGAGGTTCTCAGGATATTGTTGTAAGAAAAGAGGGAGGTAAAGTAGCTGTGGTATCATTCAAGTCAGTGGAGGACAAGAAGTCTCATTTGGTCCTCTTAGATGATTGTTTAAAAGAATGGTGTGAATCTGTAATAGAGTGGCAAAAGGGTATGCATCAAGAGCAGGAGAGGGCAGTCTGGTTAAGCTGCCATGGGATACCTCTGAACCTTTGGAACAATGATACGTTTATTAAAATAGGTCAAATTTGGGGGGAATTTATTCGAATAGATGAGAACACATCAAACCAGATATCCTTCAGCTGTGGGAGGGTCAAGGTTGCAACAAGAACTATGTCCTTAATTAATACTGTAATTCAGATTAGATGTGATGGTATGTTATATCTAGTTAGAGTGTGCGAAGAACAAATTATGGTTAATAAATTTACTGATATATCATGTAAGTGTAAGTCAAGTCAGAAGAGAGATGATCTTTGCAGTGCAATCGGAGAAGAGGAGCAGGTGACTGGAAAGTTTGCAGAAGTGAACGAGGCTGAGGTGGAAGGCCCAATTGGTAGTTTGGTGGACATAAGTGCTGAGATGGCACGATCACAGAGAGCTGATTTGGCACACATTGTATCAGTGGAAGAGGGAAAAACGTCTAACGGTGGCTTCACCTCGAGAGTGGAAGAGCCAATGGAGGTGGGTGTGGAAAGCCAAATGGCAATTAAAGCATGCATGGAGAGAACTAATTTAGAGAATTTGAATGCCATCCAACTATTTAATGAAGTGTGTGGACCGGTAGAAGGTCAGGGTAATGGGTTCATGAGAAGCATTAGTAAGAATGGGCTTGATATCCCAGGGATAGCATTGGAAGTGGATTTGGTTCATACCCAGTGTGATGGGCCTAGATTTGGGCTCATGGGTAGTAATTGTAATTCAGATAATGAGGTGTCACAAGCCTAGGATGTTGGGTCATCATCACTTTATGTTGAGGCTTCAGTTGATAGTGGTAACACAGATGGTAAAAAAGAAGAATTAAAACAGAGAAAAAAGTTAGTACAAAGGAATGGTAATAGAATCTCGGTAGACAAGCAAAGGAGAGCCAAGGGAGGGAGAGATGAAAGGAAATGAGGTGCAGTGGGTATGGGAAGCTGGAGCAGAGATGATGTCCTAAGAGGTAAAGTTGGGTTAAAAGCAAGATCGGATGCACAAAGAAAAGTCACAAGTAAAGATAAGTCTGGGGCAAGATCAACATTGGAGGTGATTGGGAGAAACTTACATAGAGATTTGACACCTTAGGAGGAGGCAGAAACAACAATACGTATGGGCAAAGCCTTAGGCATATGTTTTGGTGGGAAAGAAGAGGAGGTGAAGGAAAAATTAAAAGCTATGGAGATCAAGGATAAAGTTCAGGCAGCTTCAAGAGCTGTAGATGCACAGTTGGGAGCTGATGTGCAAAATTGATTGAATGTATCAGGTGGTTACAGGTGTTATATAATGTGTCTCTATGAAGCTCTTATCATGGAATGTAAAGGCTTTGGGTAAATCTGTAAAGAGAAGGAGGGTCAAATTATTGCTCAAGGATAGGAAAATTGATTTTGTTTTTTTCCAAGAGACAAAGAAAACTGAGGTTACACTAGATTTTGTAAAATCATTATGGCCTGTGGATGAAATGGAATTCATGGTAGTCAACTCTGAAAGGAGAGCTGGTGGGCTTCTGTGCATTTGGAAACCAACTGTTTTCAAGCTATCCCAGTGTTATAGCACAAGGCATTGCATTGTACTCTCAAATACTCTTCTTCCAAATTTTAATTGTGTCCTTGTCAACGTTCATGCTCCTAATGAAGTTAATGAGAGAAGTAGATTCTGGAATGTCCTGTATGGGTTGAGATCTAGCTTCTATAATCCCTGGTGTCTAGTTGGTGACTTTAATGAGATACGAAATCTTGGGGAAAGAAGGGGGTGTTCTAGAAGAGACAGAAGGATGAAAGAGTTTAATTTATTTGTAGAAAATATGGAGCTTCTTGATTTACCCATGTTGGGAAGACAGTTCACATGGTGTAATTCTAATGAAGGTGAAAGATGGAGTAGAATTGACAGAGTACTCATGTCAAGGGAGTGGGGTGGAAAGGTTGAATTTAAAGTTATGGGGTCTTAGGAGAAGTGTTTCAGATCATTGCCCCCTGCTACTGGTCGAGGATGGCAGGGATTGGGGTTCAAGGCCATTCCGGTTCATAAACGCTTGGACTTCACATCCGAAATTTGGAGAAGTTGTGAAAAAGTCTTGGGATGATTCTGCTTTTACTGGCTGGGTACGTTTTATTATTATGAATAAGCTGAAGGTTCTACGTTTAGTTTTGAAAAAATGGAATGTAGAGGTCTTTGGCAATATTACTCATTCATTAAAAGCAGCGGAGGAGGAACTCCATGCAATTGATCTAGTGGCTGAATCTAGAAGTCTTATGGAGAATGAGGTTAAAAGAAGGAGAGAAGTTTGAAAGGAAGTATGGTCATTAAATAGGAGAGAAGAATGGTTATGGAGGTAGAAGTCTAGAGTTAATTGGAGTTTAAAAGGAGATAAGAATACAAGATTCTTTCATGTCATAGCTACAAGCAGGCAGAATAGAAATCTGCTGAATTCAATTGAAGTGGATGGGGAGATTCATGAGGATCCACAAAAGATCAAATTTGAGGTAGCTAAACACTTTAAAAGCAGATTCTGTGAAGAGTGGAAATTTTGACCTAAGCTCCAAGGTGTTTTCAAGTCCATTGGTCATGATAATGATTCTAATGGGCTGGTCACTCCTTTTTCAGAGGAGAAGATTTGGAGAGCTATTAGAGAGAGTAATGGAAATAAGGCACCAGGACTTGACGGTTTCAATTTGTTTTACTTTCAAAAGTGTTGGAAAGTTTTTGAAAAGGATATCTTGCAATTCTTCAAGGAATTCTATGATAGTGGATGCTTAGCAAAAGGTATCAATAGCTCTTTCATCACATTGTTACCTAAGAATGAGAATCTAGGTGGTGTTTCAGATTATAGACCAATTAGCCTTATTGGATCTCTGTACAAAATTTTGTCTAAGTTTCTAGCTTCTAGACTTAAGAAGGTATTGCCTAAAATAATTGGAGAATCTCAGTCCGCTTTCATTGGAGAGAGGAACATTTTAGATGGGATTTTAGTGTCCAATGAAGTAGTGGATTGGTGGAAGAGGAAAAAGAATAAGGGGGTAATTTTGAAACTAGATTTTGAAAAAGCATACAATACGGTAAATTGGGAGTATCTCTTTAATATGATGTCAAGCTTTGGATTCCAGGATAAGTGGATTAGGTGGATGAAGGCGTGTATACAATCAGTTAGAGTTTCAGTTCTTGTTAATGGTTCCCCGACTAATGAATTCTGCCCAGAAAAAGGACTCAGACAAGGGGATCCGTTGTCTCCCTTTCTTTTTAATATAATGGCTGAGGGTTTGAATATATTATTCCAAAGAGCTAAAGCATTGGAGTTAATCAAAGGTGTTGTGATTGGCCTAAGGGAGGTTAATGTTACCCATTTGCAATTTGCAGATGATACAATTGTGTTCTGTGAGGCGGAAGAGAACGACATTTTGAGTGTTAAGAGAATCTTGAGGTGTTTTGAAGTGCTCTCTGGATTGAAGATTAATTTTCATAAGAGTACAGTTTGTGGAGTAGGTGTACAGGAGGCAGAGGTAAATGTTTTCGCAGGAAGATTGAATTGTATGATCCAAAAGTTACCTTTCATGTATCTTGGTTTACCACTGGGGGCCAGCTCGAGGAAGAAAAGCACATGGTTGCCGGTAATCAATAAATTCAAGTCTAGGCTGGCGTCTTGGAAAAGGAAATTACTATCATTTGGAGGTAGGTTAACATTGATCAAAGCAGTGCTATCTTTTTTACCAATGTACTACCTCTCTTTGTTTAAATTGCCTGCAAATGTATCAAAATTGCTGGACAAAATTCAGGCCAGGTTTTTGTGGGGAGGTTCAGAACTTAAAAAGAAGATCCATCTAGTAAAATGAGAGGAGATTGTTTACTAGATGGATCTCTTCCGCCTAGACAAAAAAGGATTGTTTACTAGATGGATCTTCCTTCAAAACAAAGCACTTGGGAGGTTTGGGGATTAAGAAATTGAAGGAAGTCAATGATTGTTTACTAGCCAAATTGTGGTGGAGATATGGTAGTGAGGACCGTGTGTTGTGGAAAGACATTTTAATTAATAGGTGGAGACCAGATTCTGGTAGCAGTGCCCAATGTTCAAGAGTCTAAAGTGATATTCTCAGGTTGGAACACAGCAATTCTAACCTATTTTGCTTCTTTATGCATAATTCTGTCATTCAAGTAGGGAATGGTATGAGGGTTAGATTTTGGGAAGATAGTTGGGCTTCCAACAAATGCTTGAAGGAGGATTTTCCTCAATTATTTGAGTTGTCAGTAGAAAAAGAGGTCACTCTTAACCAGACGATGGATAAAAGAAATGGCTTATCTAAATGGAAGCTGAGTTTCAGAAGGAATCTGAGAGTTTGGGAGGAGGTTGAGATGGAAAGACTACAGTCCATTTTGCTTTCATATGACCAATCTTTATCAGAAAAAGATGATTCATTAGCTTGGAAGACGTCATCTTCAGGTGTGTTTACAGTTAATTCAATGTATAATAGAAGATGTGTAGAGCAGAGTTTGGGGACATCAAGGCTGATTTGAAATAATATTTATCCACCAAAAGTTCAGTTTTTTGGTTGGCTCGCTTGGAAGGATCGAATCAAATCAAGAGCTTTCCTCCAAAGAGTGAGGTGTCTTAGTAATGAGGCTCAATTGAACTGTGTTTTTTGCAGCTGTGAAGTGGAATCAGGGTGTCATGTTCTGGTGCAGTGCCCTTTTGTTTGGAGGATCTGGACAAATTTGCTAAATTGGTGCGGTTTGATTTGGGTGATACCTGAAAAGCCCAAAGGGCTATTGGATTGGTGGAGAGGGTACAAATGGAGAAAGATTGAACAGAAAATTTGGGAGGCAATTCCTTTGGCAGTCCTATGGTCTGTGTGGAGGCTTCGAAATGAGTGTATCTGTAATGAAAAACAACCTATATTGGAGGAGGTTTGTGAGCTAATTAAAACTAGAGTTGCATTGTGGATTATTGCAACCTCTAGTGAGTTCCAATACTCAGTGCATGATGTGGTGGCCAATTCGGATCAAGTAAGGCATGCATTACATTGTGGCTGACTTGTGGTATTGTTGGGGGTTTTATTGTCTACATTGGTGAGCAAATTTGGGTAAGTCATATCAAGAATCTGAAGATGTGGAAGGTTCCAAACAGATTTTCTAGGTTGCCCTGCTACTGCTGCTGTTGGTGTTCTGTTATGAGATGAGGGTTCATAGCTAAATGGGGAGCAAATTGGTGTTCTGTTGGTGTTCTGTTCTGGGTTGCCCTGCTGGTTGGTGCTGATTTGGTGTATTTGGTTGCAGTTGGGTGGAGTTTATAGCTTAATGGGGATTTATATTGTCTACATTGGGGAGCAAATTGGGGTTAAGTCATATCAAAAATTGTAGTTGATCGTTACTCTTATCGACTATTTGTAAAGAGTTCCAACATGTGTTCTGGGTTGATCCTACTGCTGTGTTGCTGGGTGGAGTTCACAGTTGAATGGGGGTTTATTGTTTTGGGAATGATTTACTGGATCATGCTAGAGGCAGAGAATCATGAAGTGATCAGAAGAAGCCTTTCTGAAGGGGGCCTCAATAGGTGGTGACTTGTTGTTCAGGGATGGAGAGTGTTTTGTTACACTGCTATTGGTTGCTGCTTTGGATGTTGCTTTGGTTGCTGCTGTAGTGCTAATCCTGCTACTGTTGCATTGTTATGCTTAGGCTGCTGGTAGCTTTGATATGTTGTTGCTGCTATAGGTGATGAGTGCTGCTGCTGGTGGTGATGTTAGTGAAGAGTTACTGTTGATGGTGATGAGTTGTTACTGTGTTTTGGTGCTCTGTCCCTTGGTGGATTGTTCTGCTAGCTGATCTATTGCTCCAGCAGAGGGGTTTTTGGTTATTTGGTTTTCGAGGGGTGTGTTTTGTTGGTTTTGTTTTGCTCTGCATGTTGGTTTCTCACCAACTTGGAGCTTGGAGTTGGTGCTAGCAGATGATTTGGTGTGCATCTAGGTGCCAACCTAGTTGGGATCTGAATGTTTCACTGTGATGCTTTTTGCACCTTCCTCTTTATTGATGTGTGTTATCATACTCCGTATGTTTATTTTCCATCAATATAGTTTTTTTGCTGATCAAAAAAAAAAAAAAAAAAACATTAATGAACAGTAAATCATACTAACATTAATGACAGTGCCCACATTTCATGTATCCCGCTCAATATCAACATTCTGTATGCATTCCGAACGTATACATCGGTGCACACACATTTAAACAAACCTAATGTTTTTATTATGTACAAATAATAATGTAAACGAAATCGTTATACCACCTAATGATTGGGTTTTTTTCCATAATGGAATCGCTATACCACCTAAATTGGTCAAACGACATAACGTGATCCCTACACACTGTACCCCTCGCTTTCTTGACGCCTAACCATGCTACCCAGTGACTAATTTCCAATCCATAATCGTTTTTCAAATCAAACACCAAATCCATAGGGTGCTTCAATAGCTGATCACATACCAGATCCATGACAACCGTAGACACCAAATTAGAGCTCGTATGTGGGTTCCTATAAGTTCGTATAGCGGTGCCGCAAGTGTGCACACTATCGAACCTCTTAATGCATAACACCCTACTCCATGGTAACACCCTCTTGTGAACTGACCATGTACAAGCTGTAGACGTTGCAAATTTACACACTATTGTAATTTGAACGGAATCATTTTTACCATACTTGAATTGGAATCTACGTTCCATGACATACTTGTATCGAACTTCACGGAATTCATTGGCTCCCTTCTTGAAACATTGGCCCATATGGGTAATCCTATACACCTATTGATCTGACAAAAACGTTTTCGATCTGTTAAGGCAATATGTTGGTAACAAATCCGTCTGGTTGTCCACACCAAATTCCGATTAGCATCCTGGGAATTTCTACCATCCTCCGTGCAATCCACCACTCCACAATTACCACCCGCCTAAACACTTCATGTTTGAATGAGGAAATCAATGTGATTTAGCCCGAACGACTTACCAAGGCACAACATTTTTTGAAATATCATCTTATACTCGGGAACATCAAACAACATACACACCGCCCCTAGTTTTAATCCATCGAATTTCCTACAAATATCATCAACCATCTAAGAGAATGTCAACGTGTGATGCAATTGAACAACAACATTAGTTTGTCCGTAAGTGCACACCAACAAGATACCATGATTCATACCTGTCACACCAACATTTCCATAACCACCACAATGCCAACATATACAAAAAATACAAAACAACAAATGACATTTGGCATGACAATCGTAAAACCAACTGTGCATGTGTGATGTTAATGGCCTAAAACACACCCACACACCACACTGCACTGGTAGCTAACACCCTAAAAAAATCATCACAATAACAACCAAAATCAATAATGATACACCACTAACACCACGCATGAAGTAAACATACAAATGTAAAACACACCAAGCAATCAAAACACCCACTTGTTACAATATGATGGGCACAAGCAACACCGGAGCAAACCCAGCAAAACACCACCAAAAAGGCATCATGCAACCGGATTATGGTCAACACCGGAAAAATGGAACACAACACACTCAATAACCCCACACACTCTCTCCAAAACAATGAGATCAATGTTAAACAATCAAAACCCCCTCTTGCACGTTAACATTGTTTATTCCATCCAAAACCAAATCACTCATTTAGGAAAAAAAAATCACACAAAGGGTATTCATGTAAAATCAAATGGAACCAAAACACCTTAAATAAAACTTACCAAAAAAAAAATAGGACTAATTGATTCATAAGAAAATTTTCAAGACTAAATGGTTTAACTTTCCTCCATATAGGATTTATGCGTAATTTTTCCTTTTATAATCCCACATCGGGAGAAGAATGAAAAAGTGAGTTGTTTTACTTATATAAAATGAATCTTATATTCCCATTTAATATTATAGTGCCGTGCATAGTTCAGTTCAAGACAGTTTAAATTTTAAAATAAAAACTCTAATTAGTTTATGATTTATTTTATAATCCCACATTAGAAATAGAAAGAAAAAATGAGTTGTTTCACTTATATAAAGTGAATATTATACTTTCATATAATATTGTAGTGTTGTATATGTTTTACTTCAAAACAGTTTAAATTTTAAAATAAAATTTGAAATTTTTAATTAATTAATTTTTGTGTAAGTTAGTTGGACTTTTGACCTAACCGATTAGATTGAATCATTTTCGATTTGATTGATTGGTTGATTTAACCGCAATTTTAGCGGTTCATCAAAATATATTAGTTAAATTTGTTTGATTCGAAATAAACTTCCTGCCTAAACAATTATCAATTTTTACTTTACATAAACCCATATTGGAAAAAGAAGAAAAAAATGAGTTGTTTCGCTCATATAAAGTAAACATATGCTCTAATTTAATATTCTAATGTTGTACATATTTCAGTTGAAGACAGTTTAAATTGTAAAATAAAATGAAATTAAAAAGTTTTAATTAATTAATTTTTGTGTAAGTTAGTTGGTCTTTTGACCGATTTTAATGATTTTATCAAAACGTTTTGTTCTATGTTATTCTATGTTAATTAGTTTAACGATTTTTGTTCTATGTTTAACGATTTTAATTAGTTTATTCTATGTTAACATATATATTGTTTATTTCTAAAATGTATGTTTAAGTCTTATGACAAACTTTAATATAGAATAAACTAAAACTAAAAAATTTACAAAACAAAATTTATTTTTATTTTATCATAAATATAATTTTTTTAAATTTATTCTATTTTTTTTTTTTCATCGTTACCATTATGAACTTAGAATATACAATTAATGACACAACAATTGCAATATATATTCTAATAAAATGGTTAAAATTTAATTCATTCTAAATTATTTTTATATACTTTTAAAATAAATTTTATATTATTATTTAATTTTAAAATTATTTTCAATTATTTATTTAGTCCATGTGTCATACGGATTCATATGCTAATTATATAAACAAATATAATTTAATAATATAATTATTGATATCTAATTTTTTTAATTTTTAGGGAGACTTATTTATAAGTCCTTTTTCAGAACCTTATGCTAGGTTAAGTCCTGTGTAATTTCTTATAGAGTCTCAAGTCCTATTTTCATAAGAATGTATTCCACAAGATCCTAATCTTTTTAACCCCAATTTTCACACCTTCCCCCTCTCTCTATCTTCCAACCACCGAATTGATATATATTGCATTTCCACAGATTCATGAACTTTGATCATTCAGATGATTATTTTGTATTGTATTGTGTGGACTTGAATGTTTGGTTTCCGAGAAAATGAGATTGGAAAAGTAGAGATCCAAGGAGAGAGAGAGAGAAGATTAGCGTTTTTGTTTTTTTGTAGGGTGATAGAAGTGAGAGAGATTGGCGTTTTTGTGTTTTTTAGGGTGATAGAACAAAAGCAAATTTTGTTGAGACTTCCACATGAGACTTCGATCCCAACCTCTCTTTTCTTTTTTTTTTTTCTTTTGCTTTCTCTCAAAATGCCCGCTTTGGCTTCGGAAAATTCAATGATAATTTTTAAATTATATTATATTCTTCACATATATTATTGATAATTTTTTAATTTTACAATTAATAATACAAAATAAAAATATATTAGGATTATATATCTATTTCAAAACAAGCATTTAAAAAATAAAAATTTATTAAGTTTATGAACGTAACGTAACGCATTACGCTTATGTAAATGTCACATTACGTTATATAGGTGTCACGTTACCACGCTTATGTAGGTGTTACATTACGTGCTCATATTGGTGTCACGTTACGTTTACGCAAATATGTCACGTTACGTTTATATAGGTGTCCAATTTACGTTTATGTCTAAATTACGTTACGTTTATATCAATTTTCTATATATGGTTTTATTACTTATTTATGATATTAACAACTAATATTGAGGGTAAATATGTCAAGAAACTTCCCATAGGACTTATGGGAATATAAGTTTTTTTGTGGGACCAAATGTAGCACAAGCCTCCCTAATAGGACTTCTAAATAATTTTCCCTAATTTTAAACGTAGATACTCTGCTCAACAAATTGGTTGACAGAGATCCAATGAATTTTCCGCAGATCTCGGATGTATGGAATGAAAAAACAAAAAATCAAAAAAAAAGGGAAAATTGACACAATTTATTTGTTATTGTGTGGGAGTGGTGGAGGGAAGATAATGGGAAGGGAGAAGACGATTGAGAAATGTAGTTAAATTGACAAAATTAACCCTCCGAATTAGTGTTTAAATGAAGGTGAATTGGCAGTTAAGATTGTAATGCCCCAAAATCTGAGGTCGTTAATAAGTTAAATTAATCTCAAATTTATAATTTCAAATAATTAATAATTTTAAATATACAAATCGTTCCCATAAATTATTTATATTCATTTCTTCAAAATATAATTTATACAAATCTTCAAAAATAATAATTGTGGTGAGCCTAAAAATATCTAATTCAGATAATCCCTTAATACTTCAAGTTCAATTGCCACTAATTTGTTCCACACCTAAAAAAAATAAATTCATTCGGTAAGCATACAGTATGACAGGAATAACAATGTTCAAATGAAGAATAAATTAATAAGGATCCAACATTTTATGACATACCACAAACGATTTGATTTGAATTAGCAAGCAATTTACTAAATTGCACAAACAAATAAACTCATATATGATAATTTATCTAAGACCAAATATCTGATCCTACTCAGTACATGACCAGTGACCGGCCTCACCCACCCCAACCAAGCACAACCGTTTATTCAGGCATATTGATGCAAGCTATTGGCATGGACCACTCAATCCATGCACAGAGTAATTCCACGTCATTTAATCAGACAAAACAATATTGTCAACACAAAATAATTTTACAAAATTAATCAAATGACTAGTATAACAAACGAAGTACAAATTGAAAATAATTAAAATAACACTTTTTGTAAAGAGATTTAATGAAAACAAATTGTATACCACCTAGTTACCTCAAAACAATTTCATGGCCACTGATCCTAAATCCCTCAATCCCTATCATCTATTATTTCTCTATAAATCTCTCAAGGTGGTGGATCAAAATTCTAAGACATAAGGTATGTAAGGTTTTGACAAAGGGTAAACTACCAATAGGTCCTACTTTGGAGACTTATTACCTATTAAGTCCTATTTGATATAATTTATTAAGTGATAAAGATAAATTTATCAGTCTTTTTTTTTTATGAATAATTTTATAATGATAAATTTATCAGTCTCTTTGTTTTATGAATAAATTTTTAGTGATAAATTTATCACTCTCTTATTTTTATAGTGTTAAATTTATTAGTTAGGACCTGTAGGTAAATAAGTCTAGTTAACAGGACTAATTGGTAAGTACCCCTTTGACAGAATCTATACTCAAATTTTTTATCCTAAACAATCTATGGGGAAAGAGAGAGAGAGAGAGAGAGAGAGAATAAAATGAATGAAAGGTGGAGGAAGAAAGGTGAGGAGCTCCCCTCACTCGGCTCAATTTATGGAGGAAGTGAAAAAAGAAAAGTACAACAAGAAGAATAAAAAAAAAAATAAAATAAAATGGAAAGAATGGAAAAGATGTAGGGGATGGGTGGACAACCCATTTTCTTGAAAATGAAGAAAAAAGGCATAGGGCTATCAGCCCTTCTTTTTTGCTTTTGTTTTTGTTTTTTTTCTTCTAATGGGAAGTAGCAAAAAAATATTAATAATGATGAGGTGAAAATAAAAATAAGATAATAAGTTAGAGCATATTTAGCAATTGCTATTGTTATAATTTAGCAACTTGGGCAAAAACAACTTCTTCAATGACATGCTATAACTACTGCCACATTTGGCACAAGCTTTGGCTACTGCCAAATCTACCAGGTCACCCAAAAACCAACTGATTTGTTCTTTCCCTCATTCCTTCCTTCCCTTTCACTTGAGCATCTCTCAAAAATTAAGTATTTTTTTAAAAAATGAAATTGACCATTTTTGTTTTTGAAAACAAAATTCATTCAAAAAAAAATTTTTTTTTTCTAAAAACAAATTTCACTAATTTCACCAATTTGTACCTTTCTTAGATACAAATTTCACAAATTTTAGAATGATCAGTCAAGAACTTGTTTCACAAATTTCAGTCAAGAACAAATTTAAAAAATTTATGTTAATTTCTAAAGCAATATGAAACAAAGTTGTTAAAAAAAAAAAAATACTTGGATTCGAGCATGATTGATGAACTTATTCTTAATCTCAACCCA
Source organism: Camellia lanceoleosa (assembly GCA_025200525.1). Taxonomy (NCBI): domain Eukaryota; kingdom Viridiplantae; phylum Streptophyta; class Magnoliopsida; order Ericales; family Theaceae; genus Camellia; species Camellia lanceoleosa. The sequence continues at coordinate 74,818,929 of CM045760.1, read as the reverse complement.
ATCTCCATCGACCTCTAGGGTTCGTTCCCAGACTAATCGAGCTCCATTGAAGTTCTTTTGGGACTCTTCTCACTGAGTGTACTCAATCCAAACACTAGTGTTCCATTGAACTAGGTGATCGGTGTTGGGGTTTTTTTCTTCACTCTACGATCTGTGAAAGAGAAAGGTAGAGGGGCTTTGATTGGTATGCGATCTGCGAAAAAGAAACTCATGAGGGACATCTGGTGGTGGTGGTTTATATCGAAATTAGAGAGAGAGAGAGAGAGAGTTCTCATTTTGGAAGTGATGATCAAAATAAAGATGTAAAAATCAAGGATTGGTGTTAAGGGGAGAGAGAGAGAGAGTCGAGTTCTCATTTTGGGAGTGATGATCAAAATAAAGATGTGAAAATCGAGGATTGGTGTTAAGGAATGGAGAGAGAGAGAGAGAGAGAGAGAGAGAGAGAAAGACGACTGGGTTTCTCAGTAAGAAGAGAGAGATGGAGATGTTGAGAGAGAGAGAGAGAGAGAGAGAGAGAGAGAGAGAGAGAACTTGTTGGTTGCTTTGAAAAATGATGAGTGATGCTCAAAATGGAGATGAGAAACAGAGAAGGGTATGATGATTGAAGAGGCCAGAAGGGGGATTCTCAACCGTTGGATTATCAAAACATCTAACGGCGGATTTTTGTCTTGGATGAAAAAAATGAGCACAACATGTCATGACCCGAACCCGCCCCTAAAAGTTTGGGTTATAACCGGCCAGTAATCCGTAGATTACCGAAGGCCTCAAATGATCATACCAAATATTTATGCTAATGGGGCCATAAACGGAAGCATATAATAAAGAGAAGTCCATTAAGCTGTGCCAATCATGAGCAAAATCATAGAGTTAACCACGTAACACAATAATACATATAATGGCCATCAAAAATATAAGTGCCACAAGAAATTTACATATATTATTTACAAACCCAAGGCCATAATGGCAAAAACATAATAAGGTCAAAGTGTGGTGTGAGTCAAGACAAAACTCCGTCTTGGAGGCATGACTCGATTGGGTTACAAAAGGCTCCTGAAGTTGACTCTAGGGGCGTGCTGCATACTGCTAATCACCTGCATGTGCATACATCAAATTGGGTGAGCGAAACTCAATGAGTAATAATACAGTAAAGCAGTGTAAGTAGATGACCATAAGGTTCTCACAATATCCATAATCATATAAACCAAGTGGCCTTAGGCCTAAGCATATAACAAGCTGCCTCAGGCCCAATCATATATCAAGCGGCCTCGGGCCCAATCATTTATCAAGTGGTTTCAGGCCCAATTATTTAACAAACGGCCTTAGGCCCAATCATTTAACAAGCGGCCTCGGGCCTAATCATTTATCAAGCGGCCTCGGGCCTAATTATTTAACAAGCAGTCTCAAGCCCAATTATTTAACAAGTGGCCTTAGGCCCAATCATTTAACAAGCGGCCTCGGGCCCAATCATTTATCAAGTGGCCTCGGGCCCAATTATTTAAGAAGCGGCCTCATGCCCAATCATTTAAGTATGCATGGACCCAAGAGGTGACTCATACGGATTCTAGAGGTGGCTCTCACTGTAGCACTTAGTTCCATACAGCACTTAGTTCCATACAACACTTTGTTCGAAAATAGGTCTTAAAGACCGAACCAGAAATCAATAGGTCTTAAAGACGGAACAATTCATATCATGTCATAGCATAAACGGAACGGATAAATGGAATGGCCTTGGGCCCACCATATCATATTTTAAACAATTCACATTTCTTGTTCATAACTCATTTCACATTTCTTAGAAACTTGTACCTTTTGACAAAATACGATATTTAGAAGATCATGTTGTACATAAATCAAAATAGATAATGAAAATATATCATTACTATACTATTACTCACAGTGGCTTCCAGTAATGGTTGATCAGTCCTCGAATCATAACCTACAAACACAATGCGCATGGCACAACATATTAGAACATGAAATTACTCTCTTGATCAAATTTTCTTCTCTTAATCTTTTCTTAACCAAATAAATCAATCCCTTACTTTTCACCTTAACCAATTATTTTTGTTGGTTCTAGACACATTAGTCCTCAATGGGTCATAATCCGTGTCTAGGAAAATAGGAAGAAACGAAAGGAAATTGGGTTAGGAGAGGAAATAACATGAAACGGTTAGAAAGAAAGTGAACAACCTTCACTAATTTGAACATATCTATTTGTGTTTTTAGAATTTGGATGTGAGACCACCACCATTGGAAACTAGACTTCCGGGGATTAAATTTAGGCTGAAGAACCATCTAAAACGGAGTCTAAATGAAGGAGATATGTCTTTTTAAAATTGGGTTGAAACAGGGGTTCCGTACGAGCGGAAGTCTTCACTGCTCGTGTGGCCCAAATCCGTTTGAGCGAAAAAACCGGCCGCTCAAGTGCCCAAGGAGCAAAATCAAAATTCTTTTTTTCTTCATGTTCCACTCATGCGGTGCCCATGGCCACTCGTGCGGTCTAGGCAAACTGAGACAGTCCGAAAATGGCCAAAATGAAACCCTCCAAACTCATTTCCAACCCCAAATTCAAGCAAAGCTAATCCAAAAACATGTTATACTAGCATGATTCAAGGGTAATTACATATCAAACACATCAATCTTCCTTCAATAACAAAATCAAGGTCTCACATTTTTCATAACTTCATAAATTTCATGATAAAACTTAAATACATAAAAACATGGATGATCCTTCAACAAATCTTTGTTGTATGCACAATCTAGAGCTCATTTCATGCATCAATCATACGATTGGACTTAAAACAAACAAACATAAAGAGATTTCTTGCATTTAGTTTAACCCATTACATAACCCAAAACCCTAGCTCAAAATTTCCAATTTCCTTTTAATTTCATGCCAAGTATGAGCTAAAGACAAAGATTCTAAGTAAATTCCCACACCTTAGCTTCAATCTAGAGTTTGCCCCTTGAATGTCCACCAAATCTCTAGCTTCTCCTCTTCTTCTCTCTCTAACTCACATTCTAGCAAAGCTCTTCCAAAAATGATGAACTCAAGAACTAGATATATATATATAATATAGGCTATTTAAAACATTACGAATCGTAATTTTACAAAATTTCACCATAGGCTCTAAAAGTCATGGTAATCACAAATATGAAGTCAGTTTTGGTTTATCACGCCTCGAAGACTTTCAATTTTCAGTTTAAAGTTCTAATTGCAATAGATTTTCCTACATTCAATAGATATAAAATCCAAAATCACATAATTCACATACTTAACTTGCAAAATTCATATTAAACACGTAAACATGTGTATAATTATGCATAATATGGGTTGGGTTATCACACAACAGCTCTTTTTCTTCCTCAAGAAAAAAAAGAAAAGAAGAAGAAGAAGAAGAAAAGAAAAAGGCTCTTTTCTAAAACAGAAGTTGTATTTGTGTCAATGGCTATAAATGAAACGACTAAAAAAGAGGGCCATATTTTTGTAGTGGTATATATACAAACACTCAATGTCCTTTTCATTCAAAGCTTTCAACTCAAATTACATTTTCCTTTTTTGTTTTTTCACATAATCACTATGAAAGGTTCATCAAAAACAAAGAGGAAAATCATTCAACATTGTTGAAGATGTGGCAATTTATAAAGTTTGGTGTCACATTATTGAAGACCCAATTGTTGACAATTCATAATTGCATGATCACTTTTGGGGGAGAATTTTTGAAAATTATTGCATGCTTCAAAATGATCAGTCAAAAACACAAGTATCTATCCAATCTTGATGGGGTATAACCATGAAATATTGCAACAAATTTTGTGTGTATTTAGCACAAGTCGAAAATCTGCACCCAAGTGGGATGTCTTAAATTAATATAGTAAGATTTTATCTTCATTTATTATGTTAGTTTTCTTTATTTTTTTAAAATTTTGTCTCATATAAGAATTAACTAATTAATTAATTTAATATTTTATCCATACAGATGTTTCAAGCAAAACTTTTATACCATCAAGATGAAAATAAACATTTTGCTTTTAAATATTGTTGGCTAATCTTGCAAAACAATATGGGTAAACTACTAATAGGTTCTAATAGTTAGACTTAATTTTCATCAAGTCCGATTGAAAATAAGTGCTAGTAAAATAATTGCTAAAAATAATTTTTTGTCACAAATTTTTTTCATGTCGCTAAAAATTGACAATTAGTGACTCTTTTTTATCATGATTTTTATAAATTGTTTTTGAAAGTTGAAAATTAGTGACTTTTTTTTGTGACAAATTTTTAAAATTGTTGCTGAAAATTAACAATTAGTGACGTTTTTTAATAATGTTTAATAAAAAACGTCATTAATTCTTACAAGACCTATTGGACAACAAGTCCACCTATTAGGACATAAACGCAAGTCCCCCAAACAATATCAGGTGGGAAGATGTAGCTACTATAAACACAGTGAAGTGAATGATACATACACCATTTACCAATTTAGCCCCCGAATCCCCTATGGATAACTACATTTCTTTTGAAGACGATAACAGTCCAAGTTGTGGTAACAATCCAAGTATTGGTAATAATCAAATTGGTGATGGTACTGTCTCTACAAGGGGTGAAAGCCTATAGGTAGGAAATCTGTAAAAGAATTACTTTGGAAAAGACAGGTCGTTGAATTTGAAATCCACAAATTTAACAATTTGTTGGAGACATTTAACCAACACCTTGTTGAGAAGGAAATATAAAAAAATAAATAAAAATAAAAATAAAAATAAACTGAAAGAGAAGAAAAAGGGTTCAAGCATTGTACATAATAAATGAACTTGAGATAAAAAAGGAGGAACATTTGATAATGACTATGAATATTTCTAATATGGACCCTCAGACAAAAAATTATCATATAATGCCCAAAATGAGATTTTCGCTTAGTGGTCCGCACATGTGAGAAACCCAAATTACTATTTTCCCTACCTCCTGATGAATAATTAGGGAGGAATATGTACTTTTCATTTTGCAATATCATTTATTTTTCAATGTAATTTTTAGTATTTCTTTTTTAATGTAATTTTTATTTTGCAATATAATGTATTGTTCCATGTAATTTTAAGAATTTTTTATGTTCCAATATAATTTATCTTTCGCAATGTAATTTATTTTTCAATATAATTTTAATTTTTCAATGTTATTATGAAAAAATACAAACTTATTGAAATGAAGACAATAAAGTTGCAAATGAATACAATTTTATTAAAATAAAAAGACATTAAATGACATTAATTATCTATAAAAAGATAAAATACAAACTTAATCTAACTCTCCATGACGGGCCCACAAGTGTTCAATCAGATCATTGTGAACTGCATTATGGGTTTTAGTAGATCTAATTCTCTGACCATTCAATATAAATTCAGCATACTCTTGGTTTGGATCGTGTGACACTTGACATGGGGTATTAGTGGTATCTGTTTGCAGTAGTGTTGTACTGCACTGATTTTTAAGAATATCACGCTCATCTTCAATGATCATATTGTGCAAAATAATGCACGTTTTCATGATATAGTACATATCTTCATCACTCCAATGTCTTTCTAGAACTCTAACAACATTAAAAGGTGCTTGGAGCGCTATTTTTCCCTTTCGACATCCTTTTGACATGCCTCTTGCATCCTCGCAAATAGTTATTTCTTTAAAAATTGAGGTTGAATAATTATTTTGACACTAGTTGCTGAATGAGGATAAATACCATCACCAGGATAATATCCTATGGTGTACGCGTGATTGTTGATGGTAGTTAATAGAGAAAATAGAGGTAACTTGTCAAGAACAATAATATCAATAAAAGAGCCAAGCATGCCAAAGAAAGCTTGCCAAATCCATAAGTTGTAGGAGGTGACTACCTCGACTACAACTGTTTGTTTGTGCACATGTCTAGTGTACGCACCAGCTTATCGGCAGTTAGACATTATCCCAAAGCCAATGCATACAATCCAAACTCTCTAACATTCTAGGAAATCCACATTGCTCTCTATCTTGCAATAATTTGGCGACATTTGCCTCATTTGGAGATCTTAATTATACACATTCATAAATAGCAATAATCATTCTAATAAAAAAATTGCAATAATTTCGTCCATTCTGATGTACTCATCCATAGCATCAGCAGGTATGTTGCATTGAAGGATCCGAAGTGCATCAGTCATCTTATATACACCGGATAATCTAGGAGCATTGGTGACATTAGGGGTTTGGATGAAGTACTTATTGACTTGTTGAATGTCATGTAAGATACTAAGAAATAATGACTACCTCATTCGAAAACGTCTTCGGAAGTATTCTTCTGGGTAGACAGGATTATCTACAAAGTAATCTCTATAAATTTGTTCATCAGCTTTGACCCTCTAATGATTAATGTATCCAACATGTCTAGTTCGTTGGTTTAGGGTTAGCGCTTGTATTATTTGTTGTTGCGCTACTAATAGTTGCGTCATCATTACATTATCATCAGATGATGAAGATTTATCAAAATTTTCATTAAAAACGGCTTTAGTGAAATTGTTCATTGTAATAGTTCAAAGAAAGAGAGAGAGTTTAGAAGATATGAAAATTGTATGTGGGTGAATATGAAAATTGTAGAAAACATTGTGTTGTAATTTATAGAGAAAATTGTGGGTGGGTGGGTGAATAATGGGTGGTTGTTGGTGAATGAATGGTAGATTAATTATGAATAGTTGTTGGTGAGTGAATAATGGATGATTGTTGATGAATGAATGTTTGGTGAATAATGGATGGTTATTGGTGGATAAATGGATGGTTTGTGAGTAAATGGTGGATGAATAATGGGTGGTTGTTGGTGGGTGAAGAATGGTGGTTGAGATTGGTGTGTATTAAAGAATGGTGGATAGGTGGATGGTGGATCAGAATTATATGTACCTCTTCAGGACTAGTGGATAAGTGGTTGGTGATTGTTTGTTTTTTATTTTTTTAATGTAGTTAACAAATTTTTTTTTTAAAAAAATAAAAAAATTGTAGTAGTATATTTTTTGGTGGCGTGAATTATATTTAAATTGTTTTTCATTTTTTTTAAAATTTTTTATATTTGTCTGGTTGGGTAAAATGTAAATATTTAAGTTTTCTAGAATTTTTTTTTAAAAAGGTCATAAAAGAAAAGAAAAAAAAAAACAATACAATCACTAAAAAACGTAAATCCAAATAGAACCTACAAAATTAGAGGAAAAGTTGGTTGAGATTTGTTAAAATGACATATGATCATCACTATAATTTAGCAATTTGCTACTATACATTGTCAAATTATAACTTTCGCAACGCTATTATATCATTTGCCATTAGAGTTGCCATTGCTATTATGAAACTACAACTGTTGAAAAGTGGTGCTTCAATGGTGAATGTGGCAATTGCCAAATTTGGCAAATGCCAAAGCTTGTGACAAATTTGACACAAGTTTTGGCAATTTCCATATGTGTCAACTCAGTGAAAACCAACCATTTTCCTCACTCCCTTCCTTCTAGCAAAACATATAATTTTTTGCAGAACCAAACCCAAAAACTGGTGTGTTCGGGTGTTTGGTTCTGCCAAAATGGCATATGACCATTAGAGTACCATTACTATACCATTTTCTACTATTCATTGCCAAATTATAGCAATAGCAATGCTATTGTAACATTTGCCATTGGAAATGCTCTTAGGTTGTCATTTAAAAATTTCACAACCAAACTACTATAATAAATAAAATAAAACACCAATACTACACATTAAAATATTTAATATCTTAAAAATACAGGATTTCACAATTTATCCGCCTTCAACAAATTTTGTCCTCAAAATTCACTAACACCTAATATTCCAAAATTTAATGACCACCAACTCCTCAAATAACATGCTTCCACTGCATGTTTTTTCCACCTCAAGTATCCATCATTTTTTTTTCTTCTCAAATATCATCCACCCAACAGATCCCATATAAGACCTAATCCCTTTGCTCTAATACCATTCTATAACACCCCAAAATCTAGAGCTGCTAATAAATCAAATCAATCCCAAATTTACAATTCCGAATAACTAATAACCTCAAATATACAAATCATCTCCATAAATGATTGTGAGAACTCATATTTAATTATTTTTATAAATACATTATAAGATATGAATAATAAATTACTTTAACTAAAGACTATCTAATAAATGTGTTATTGTATAAATTAGTTAAAAACTATTCCAATTTAGTGTCTAACCAAAATATTGCTAAGAACAATAATTTTGTAGATACTCAATGATTTTCGTTTGTAACTATTTTTTTTTTTTTTTTTTGTGGAAGTTTTAACTCAATAAATATCCTACCAAATGCCTTGGTTGAAAACTTCATCTAACTGATTTTTAAGAAACCAACACACATACACATTTATACATATTTATCATTCAATTAATAATAATTTTGTTTAAAAAAAAAAAGGCAATTAGGTGGTCGGTGGGGGTGAATCACCCCACCACTTGTAACCTTGCATGCTAACCTATGAGATAGGTCATGATGGTATGTCTTAGATTGTGGAGGATTATGCTCTATCCTTAATGATGAGAGAAGAAAATAGTTGGGTACGTTTGTAAGCCTATATATTCAGGGTGAGCTCCCTTGGCTGATCGGAGCTTTAGAGAAAGAAAAGAAAAAAAATATATTGATAGCAAAGTTAGAGTTAGAAAGAAGAAGAAGAAAAAGTTAGAGTTCTTCCTGTCATTTTACCACCTCATTACTAAGTGCAAACACTCTCAACCCTTTTATTTATTTATTTTTTTTATTTGTTCAAATTTCAGATATTCATATTCTAATAAGGCTATATATATAGAATTTTGTTAGTAGTTCCAGGTAAATTTGTGATATTTATATTAGATGTTTGAAAATTATTTATATATTAATAGCCTAAAAATTATGATATAATCTTGGATTTAGGCTTACATGTGTAATTTGTGATGTTAAATAGATGATTGAAGATTTTATTTGGTTTAATCATATGATTCTTAAATCTGTTAGAATTTTGTATGAATTTTTAAACAATTTTATACTTAAAATTTCGAGATTCTTTCTTCTATAAAGTTGTTAATAATGATATCTAGTTCATCCAGAAATTTTTGTATCAATTATTCTAGGTTTGTACGAATTTATATGAAATTTTAATTAAGTCTAGAGTTTTAGATAAATTCTGCTTAATGTTTGAAAAATCACCAAAAATCTTATATTAGACCAGATTTGATATTTTCTAAGTTAAAAATAACATTTGAGAAGTCTAGTTTCATCCTTGACTTTAAGATTATGGATTTGATTTATAAATTTTAGTGTGGAATTACTTTAAGAAAATGTGATGAATTTGTGTCATGTAACTTCTTGTAATTTTGTAGAATTAGTTATAACTTATTTTTGAAAAATTCTTCTAAAAAATGACCATAACATGCTTGTTGAACATTCTTGAGAATTACATGAGTTTTAGAATTGTCTAAATAATTTATTTGTAATTTTAACTATGAAAATTATATTCTGAAAATTCTGGGCAAAATATTAAAGAATCAGGATTACCACTTCAATTATTTATTGTAACTAAAAATAAGTGTCATGTTATCCTATTTAATTGGATCTTGTAAATTAATAGTTCATGCATGGCTTGATTTAACTATTTACAATTCTTTGTACATTGGTTGATCATTGTAGAAGTGTTAATATTTTATGTTGAAAATTGTAACAAAATGGCATAATATCAATGGTAATTTAATTTTATAATTATTTGTTATTATTATGAAAATTAACTAAAATGATCAATGGAGTGTAAGAAATTTAATGTTTGACGGTTAATATTAGTTGTTCAGGGTGAGCCCTAGTTTTTTAGAATTCTTACGTAATTTGTGTTGTGAAACCTTGAGATGGCACGAGACTTATTTGAAACCTTATTGGTATTCAATTTTAGAATAAGGGTGGATGTGTAGGTGGCACACAGGGAGGTCGCGTATCCCTGGCAGATCGTTCCTTTGGGGAAGACCACAGATGCCACTGCTAGGGTGTAGGCATCTCTAGTAGTTACAGTTGATAACACTTGAATATTTAACCAAATGGGGTTTCAAATTAACCATGGCCATGGTTTAGTGGTTTGGTAAGTTAAATCTCTTAAGTGAGATTTTGAGTGTCACCTAATTTATTAAAATTATTAAAATTATTTTAATAGTTGTAATTTATGTTTGCAATTATATTGTTGCAACATGTTTACAATCTCGTTATTTTTCTCTAAGTAAAATCTTTTTGATGAGATTTTGAGTGTCACCTAATTTATTAAAATTTTTGAAATTATTTTAATGGTTGTAATTTATGTTTTCAATTATATTATTGTATCATGTTTACAATCTCGTTATTTTTCTCTTAAAAAAAAGTTAGGTTTGTTGTGTTTTCTTATTGTGTTGGGAAACTCAACGCATATGTTTTGTTGCCCTGGCGTTTTATGCCAAATTTTGACGAGGAAATAATGAAAGCAGAAAATGGAATTGACGCTAACCAGAAATACCACATCAAAATAAAGAAGCTCTGCCAAAAGTACCACACTGAGACGCAACGATCTCTCTCCTAAGATCTCATATCTCTCTCTTCTTAGATCTCCTTCGATCAGATCACTGAGATCTCTCTGACAATGACCACTCCTCCTTTATCGGCAGTGGGTTTGGCGAGATGGTGAAAAACAGCAAGGGCATAGTTGGGGTGGTGGGTTCGGTGATGATGATGATGATATTGCTACCTTACCATGGCGAGGAGGCGGAGAACGGCGAGGGTATAGTTGGCGTCGGTGGGCGATGAGCGGTGAGGTTGGAAAGGAGTGAAAGAGTACATAGAGAGATAGTGTTTGAAGAGAGAGAGAGAGAGAGAGAGAGAGAGAGCAAAGGTTAAGGTTTGGAAAGAAAGAGAGAGAGTGCGTGACTGTGTGATGGACATTTGAGGATTAGGACCATGTATATTATATATATACATGTAAGGGTTTTTCTCTGGTCATTTTGCTTAAACTTGTCATTTTGGACAAAGTATTTCAACACCTAAGCTTTTGGCCAAACAAAATTAAGATTTGGGTTTATGGACCGAGTGCCCTAAGATTTATATAATTTTTAAAATTGATTACATAAACATCTTTGAACTATTACGCATAATCACTTTTATCTCATTCAATTGTAAAGTTACATATATTTTGACCAATCAATTATAAATTCTATCACTTTCACTTTAGACGGTGTATTTGTGTGAATTTTATTACCAAAAGAGTTTACGATTATAAAATTGACGGACAAAATAATATTTACGGAAAAGTGAACGGATATCCCTTTAATTAACCCTACTCTTGTTATCTGTCAATCCCTCAACAACAATTAATCTCTCAATAAAACTATGCACACAAATGAAAAACATTTATTACTCGATATTTTTGTATCTATGCACCTAACACTGCGTGTGGGTGTTGATTTTTGACCTTACAACCAAATAGAGAACTTAACTGGAGAGCACGTTGTAAAATAGATTAAGCCAGCTCCTGTGCACAAGAAAACAACAAATACCGCTGTGGCTCGTTGCAGACGCGCCGTCGGGCCTCACTGCTACAGTTCGGACTCGATTTGTGTCGGTTCTTAATCTGATCTCACAATATGCAATGTGAGATTGATAAATCACCAAAGAGTCCAAATCTAGCAAATCATTTTAGAAAACAGATTTTTTGAAAGAAGTGCCAAACATGAACTGCTTTGCCAGATACAGAGTCGCCACCTAAATATTTTTTTATGGGGGAATTTAGGAAACCCTGACTCGTTTGCCTAAGGCCACGTGTCCGTCATCACCAAAGTTGCCTCGGCTCGGGAACTTGGGCACGATTGGGGAAGGTCAGCTATGAGCACCCCCACTCGCCCGATCCGAAGATTGGCCTCTACTAACCATGATATCTTGTTTTGAAAACGTTATGTGTTCTTATTCCGGTTAATTAGCTAATCCTACTATGTGATACGCACAGCAAAATAAGTATAGACTAGATCGCCTAATTTGGAACAAAGCATTGCATATCCGTTTGTTTGGAAAATGGTTTGAAGTTTGTTACTCGCAAGTAGGCTAAAACACGGATTTCAATGAGTTGTTCCAACTCAAACAATCCAACCTTCACCCACAGGCATTCAGGCAGTTTATATCACATAAGCATATAGCCACATGGTATGCATGCTGTTATGTTAACATTCACATTCATGCGAGATGCTAAAGCATAAAAAGCTTACCGAGTACTCCGAGCCAAAACAAAGAACTTGTTAGCAATCAATGTATGATCCAAGTCCATGTTAAGTGGCTAATGCATCGCATACAAAATGCAACTAGAATAGGCTCGGCTAATCCTAGGATGGCATGTGGAATGCAACAAGTAACATGCATTCAAGTTAGGTTTGAAATACTATGCAGTTAGTATGATGCGCTGAACCCGGTGCATGCAATACAAATGAATGGATGCACGCATGCATAGCATAAGGTATGCTAAGTTAAATATTCCCTAATACTAACCATCAAAAGCAGGTAAGTAAAAAGGAGAAAGAAGTGGGGGTTGGAAGACATGCACACATGCACCCACACTTATTACACAGTTAGCCTCTCTCTCGGAGAGACCGAATAAATAATACAAATTTAACTAACCTACAAGCTAATTGAATATTACAGACCAATTGACTAGTTAAGCAAATTAACTAAGCTAATAAAGCGGTAAAGTAGCCTCGAGAAGAAGGCCCAATGCACGCATGCTCGGCTCCGTTCGAAAATCCAACACCATGCACAAGCTGCCTCTGTTTTCACTGTTTTCCTCCTCTGAAATTTGCACAAGTCCCAAGGACCACTCTCTGAACACTGGGGGATGCCATCAGCCAGGAGGGAACACCACTGGCTATGGAGGAACGGTCATCGACCATTGGTATGCTCTCGGCCACCAATTCATGGCCGGCCGGCACTAAATGTAGTCGGTCAGCCATCTATGCCTGCAAAATCCTGTTTTGACAGTAGCAGAGGGCAAACATGGCATGGCAATGCATTTCAAGCAAATGTGTGCACCAACACCCTCCTTATCATGTTAATGACTCAAAGGAGGATGGCCCTCGACCCTCGGACCACTAATCGCGCATTTCAATGCGTGATGGTCTAAGAAGTCAAGTTGTGCATTTTGATGTCAAATGAAATGCAAACCAAACAAACACATAAGACCCAACCTCTATCATGGTGATTCAAGAGGCAAGGCATGCATGCCAAATGCAACCTAAGCATACAAGCTAGTATGCAACGTGAACATTGAGGCAAGTATGCAAACATGCAACAATTATGCAAGCTAACAAACATGCAAAATGTAATGCCAACATACAAACATGCAAGACATGTGATATGTTAAGAAACCAAAGCAAAAGGAATGCATGCCAAATGCACTACCACCTAAGCATGCAACAACATACAAAGGGGCCAAGTGTGTGACAACATGTAAGGCAAATGTACACACAAACATTCATGCACACAAGGTCCAACACTTATGCATAAAGAAGCAACTTTTAAGCACACTTAAAAGGGACAATCATGGGCATATGGCTTGCATAATAAACCTTGAAATCATGTTATAAAAGGTGCCAAACCAAGTAAACAAGACAAACAAGGCATGCAACATGGTCCAAGGCCAAAGGCTCACCAAAGAGGTTTTGAACTACACTTAGCAGAACCAAACATGACATGATTTGAACGACCAAAATCAGAGTTTTAGCATGTTAAAACAAAGCCAAAAAACACATTGACATGGCATCCTAGAGGCCTAAACATAATGGCATACGCAATGACACATTCATGGATCATGAAACTCAAACTCTTTAAAGCCTTAAAGGAACATCAAATGCAAGCATGTGAGCATGCTACAAGGACTGAAATGACATGGTAAGTGGTTTCAAACCACTGAAACAAAGCAAGTAAAGCATGCTAGAGGGGTCAACGCTCAAGGGTTAGGAGGGAGATTGCATGGTAGCTATACAAAGCAAAGCATGGATGACCCGAGGAACCAAAAACAGACCTCAAGCACACCAAAATATGCATAAAAGCTTCACAAAGCTAAGTCAAAACAAGTAAGAATAGTGATCTCAATGCTAGGCACATGTTGAGGCAATTCATGACATTACAAGACATGTATGCAAAGAAAGCATGTTGTGTCTAAACCAATTAAAAATAGTGCTATGTTATGACAAAATAAGCACAAATAACACTTAAGACATGGCCAACATGAACTCTAGAAAAGTGCTCACACATGAGGCTAAATATGACAAGTTTGAAGACAACAAGGAGAGGGGATGGCCCTCTCCTTCTTAGGACCTTAAAGCACCATCCTCACCATTGAAATCCCTTTGGATTTCAGTGGTGAGGAGGCCCAAACAAGGTGGTCCTAGAGCTCACCAAAAATAGCACAAAATGGGGGCCAAACAAGGCCTAAGAGGGGTCAAACAACCCCAAACACCAAAGCAACCTTAAACAACTATTTTAAGCACTTAAAATCAAAACTTTTATATGTTATAAGTTAAGCTTAAAAACAAATGCAAGGATGGAAAAAATCCTATGCAAAAATGGGGAAAAAGGGGTAAGGTTCTGACCCTTGAAGACCTTCTTCAAGAATGGTGCTACAGCTGCTTCCTTAAGTCCAAACCAGCTCAAGAACTTGAAGAACAACCCTTTGGTGCCTCAGCAACCAAGGTAAGGTGTAGAACTAGGTGCCTTAGTGTAAAACTAAGAACACACACAAACAAAGGCAAAAAGAGAGGGAGAAATAGAGATAGATAGATACAATATGCTAACCCTAATCTCAGAGCCTCTCTGGAACTTTTTGTAACCCTTGAGGGAGGAGAAGGCCTCCCTTTATAGAGATTCACTCTTGCAAAGCTTACAAAACAAGCTAAGCAAGAGTGAAATCCCTCCATACACGTGTATGGAGGGGGTGCAAGGTGGGTGCCAGCTAGCACAGCTGGCACAAAATATCTGCCAAAAGCAGATGCACAGTGATCGGCTTGCCAAAAATGACAAGTTGACAAAATAGATGGTCGACCGACCACACATTTGGCTGATGGAAACAAAACAATGGCCGGTGGCCTCAAGCCATGGCCAGTGATGTGTGGGGATGGCCAACAAGCCATTCCCTACCCCTGAAAAGCAAAAAACAAGTGTTTGGTGCAAAACCAAATACAAAATAGTCCAGTTAAGAGATCTTGAGGCAAGGTGCGTGGTCGAGACCTCCGGGAACTCAGGACGAACACGAACATGGATGATTACCGAGTGTTCAAACGGTGACGTCCAAGTCTTGAGGACGGTAAAAAATGAGGTGTCTACAGTTGTCCCTCTTTAACAGAACTCGAAAGTCATAACAATGATGGGAGTGAGTGTCAAAGCCCAGAGACGACCCATTTTTGACAAGGCCGAAGACTTAGACAAAGCATTCAAGCCACAGATAAAGATATGCGCTCGGAGGCAGGGGCAAAATGCAAAACAATGTACAAAGCCAAGCATAACTTATGATCATGCAAAGAAAGCTGTAACGAAGCATAACATGCAACAGTTTTAAGCTAGCATCAACCAAACTACATTACAATACAGAAAGGATGTAAGAGAATCATTCAATTCTCGCTATGTTTCACGTGGAGAATATAATACATGTCCGGCTCGTCTGGTCATGCCAGCTTCAAATGAACCGTACATACAATATCGTGCCTAAAAGAGAAAGAAAACTTAACAGGTACAATATTGTTAGAAGTGTGCATAACAATGCAATTGAAAGTGCGTGACAACGCATGTGAAGTGTGCATAAACACATGTAAGTAAAGCATACATGACAACGCATACAATGTGTGAAGCAGGAATTTAAACACATGTAAGTAAAGCACACGTGACAATGTACACAATGTGTGAAGTAGGAAGGGCATAGACACATGTAAGTAAAGCATGCAGTAACGCAGGCAATGTGTTTAGTAAGAATGAACACATGTAATTAAAGCATGCAGTAATGCAGGCAATGTGTAAGGCAAGCAAAGGTATGAACACATATCAGTAAAGCACACGCCGAAACGTGCACAATGTATAACCACCTAAAAATACATATACACATGTAAGTAAAACATGCGTAGAAACACATACAATGTGTATAGCAGGGATGAACACATATCAGTAAAGCAAGCGTGATTAACGCAAGCAATGTGTAACCTCCTGTAAAATGCATAAACACATGTAAGTAAAGCACACGCAGAAACACATGCAATGTGTAAAGCAAGCAAAGGTATGAACACATATCAGTAAAGCACACGCCGAAATGTGCACAATGTGTAACCACCTTGCGGGGATGCATAAACACATATAAGTAAAGCACACGTGGAAACGTATGCAATGTGTAAAACAAGCAAAGGTATGAACACATGTAAGTAAAGTACACGCAAAAACGCATACAATATGTAACCACCTGAAAATACATATACACATGTAAGTAAAGCACACGTAGAAACGCATGCAATGTGTATAGCAGGAATGAACACATATCAGTAAAGCAAGCACGATTAACGCAAGCAATGTGTAACCTCCTGTAAAATGCATAAACACATGTAAGTAAAGCACACGCAGAAATGCATGCAATGTGTAAAACAAGCAAAGGTATGAACACATATCAGTAAAGCACACGCCGAAACGTGCACAATGTGTAACCACCTGGAGCGGGATGTATAAACACATAAAAGTAAACCACACGCGGAAACGTATGCAATGTGTAAAGCAAGCAAAGGTATGAACACATATTAGTAAAGCACACGCCGAAACGTGCACAATGTGTAACCACCTGGGGGGGATGCATAAACACATATAAGTAAAGCACACGCGGAAATGTATGCAATGTGTAAAGCAAGTAAAGGTATGAACACATATCAGTAAAGTACACGCAAAAACGCATACAATGTGTAACCACCTGAAAATACATATACACATGTAAGTAAAGCACACGTAAAAACGCATGCAATGTGTATAGCAGGAATGAACACATATCAGTAAAGCAAGCGCGATTAACGCAAGCAATGTGTAACCTCCTGTAAAATGCATAAACACATATAAGTAAAGCACATGCAGAAATGCATGCAATGTGTAAAGCAAGCAAAAAGGGGACATATTCAACTGAAACATGGTAAAGGCATGGTATTCATGATGTTGAGATGCAAAGTCCGTCTACCATAGAAAAGGTGCCAACACCCTCAAACCACGATACCAGCAGTGGAATAGGCGCGTACACATGCAGAACTATGAGTGTGTAGACGGAATACAAGATACAAGTGATTGGGTGGAACGATATAAGTAGGGAATGATCCCTCCCAGGAAAGACCATGATCCTAAATGCTGGATGCAACAAATTACACTACAATGTAATGAATGAAATGGATAAGGCGCGTTGCCAAAACATATCTTACCTAAGAAAGGCATGGACACAAACAAGCCACGTTTAACATAGAAACGGTGTCACCCACAACACTAGGTGCGTACACATAATATCATAACTGTGCTTTAACGCGAAAAGTATGGGCACATACCAGACCAAGCTCAACATGGAAAGGCGCAAGCCATAGATGGATATAATGCAGTGAATGCATGCAATCTACAATACAATGAATGCATGACAATGCACTATTTACAATGAATATGTAAATGATAGATATAATGCAGTGAATGCATGCAATCTACAATACAATGAATACATGACAATGCACTATTTACAATGAATATGTAAATGCAATATTTACAATGTATGTAAATGCAATATTTACAATGTATGCATGACATATGCAAACTATGTACAATGAAATAAGATATGCATGACAATGCATGTCTCTTTTTTTTGTTTTTTTGTTTTTCTTGAAAATGCATGATAATGCAAATGAAGGAAAAAATGCATGACAATGCAAATAAAGGAAAAATGCATGACAATGCAAATGAAGGAATGTGCATGACAATGCAACTGGACTCAAATGCGCGACAACGCATGTTCTCTTTGAAATGCATGACAATTCATGTGAGCTCGAATGCACGACAACGCGCGTCTTTTGAGATGCATGACAATGCAAGTGAACAGTGCATATTAATGCAAGTTGTGCGCGTTACAACGTACGTAGACATGCAAAACAATGCAAGGGATGATGAAGTAGTTTTCAAACCTTTGCAAGATACAAAAAGGTTACGAAAAGGATACACCTTGCACGTATTTGAGTGCTACACACAGAAGACATGGCACAGAGACCGGTTAAGCTTCAAAAATGCCTATTTTTGCACTGTGTTGAGCAATGAAGGCCCCAAACCACATATTTGACCTGAATAAGGGTGTAGGAGACTCACCGGCCATCGGGGGAGACCACCGGCCATCCATCGGCCACAAAACAAGGCCATCGGCCATCTATTTAGCCAACCGGCCAACAATGTGGCCGACCTGCCAAAAGTGCCTGTGTCGGGGCAATTTCGACATTTTGGCCGTGGGTCTTTAAATATAGGGCTCAAGCCCTATTCTTTTCACTTCCCTCTTGCTCGAAAACTCTTGCCCTCTCTCTAGGTGATTTTTCTCCTTCCGATCCCCGTCTTTCCTTGGTTTTTGGGCCCATTTCATCATTCGATTCACGAACTCCTCGTCGTTTCGCACGTTTTGAACCAAACAAATCTTTGTTTTGGTGTCTTTTTCTCGATTTTCGCCACTCGGGGTTTGTTTCCCTCGAGTTTTCGTCGATCTCTGTGCCTTTTCCGCACCCCGACCTTTTCGGCCATTTTTCACCCTCTCGGGGTTGACTTTTCGGTTGACTTTTCGCATTCTTGCCCGGTTTTCACTCTTCCGGCCATTTTCACATCCTTCTCGGCATGGCGGACGATATTCCACGAGGCGGGACACCTCCAGAGTAGGAGATAGACCCAGAGGCCGAGCTCTTGCCTCTCAGTGTCCGACCGTTCGACCCGGCGACCTACAGGCTGGTGATACACGTGCTACCTCCTGACGGTTTTCACCAGTTTAGGTGTTTTGATAGGGGCGTGCCACGAGATCTGCTTCTGTGTGAGTCAGAGTCGCATCTGTCATATGGCGCTTCCGAGGTATACCCTTCTCTGTTTCATTTTCTGCGAAGTAGAATACATAACTACAATAGTAAATATTGCCTTTGAACTTTTTGGCCTAGATACACCGATATACCATATGCTGTAGTCCACTATGAATTCACTTGCGCATGATACATGTTTGAATCTGAACATGTGCACACACGCTGTATTTGCCCTGAACCACCTCGAAAATACTGACACATCATATGTTGTAGTTCACTGCTAGCACACCTGCACCCGATGTCTGTTTGAATCTGAACATATGTACCCACCCTATATCTGTACTGAACCACTCAAACACACTGACACATCATATGTTGTAGTTCACTGCTAGCACACCGGCACCAGATGTCTGTTTGAATCTGAACATGTGCACACACACTATATTTTTATCAATTCTGAGTGCATTCAACACTGTATTTGTAACACTGCTTTGCAATTGTTTGTTTTGACCACAGGGAGATTCCCATGCCCTCCGGGGGTATGGGAATACGGTCGCCCGAGATTAGTACTTAGAGCTGCCTGACGCGGTTCGTCGCATCGTCGACCGGGCTGGCTTTGGCACTTTCTGCAGGGGACTCTCGCGCCTTACTGCGAGCAGGCCTCTTCTTGCCGCTCTGGTGGAGAGGTGGTGGGACACCACTGACTCCTTCTACTTCTCAGCTATGGGAGATATGACGATGACTCCCTTTGACTTCTCAATGCTCACCGGCATCGAGGTAGGGGTGATCTGATCCCCTTTGACACTGACATGGACGAGTGGGACGCCGCTCAGCTTTACCTTCTTGGCACCTAGCCACCCCTCGATCGAGCGGGATTTGTCTGATACTCCTGGTTCGAGGCTCATTTCCGAGCCTAGGCGCCTACTACCCAGGAGGAAGAGAAGCAGTATGCCCGGGGCTTCCTCATGTTTCTGTTGGGGACCACTCTATTCGCCGACTGGGCGAACACTGTGCCCCTTTGTTTGCTGATCGCACTTCTGGACATTACACGGATCCTGCACTATGACTGGGGCGGTGCCGGCTTGGCCACGCTGTATGGATACATGAGCTCATCCTCCCGGTGCAGCAGGCAGTTGCTCGGAGGCTACTGGCGGGCTTGGGAGGTACATCTTCTTTTCTGTTTTTACATTTCTACTTTTCATTATCTGTACTCTATACACTGCACCCAAGCAATCTGCTTCATACTCGCTATATACTGCACATACGGTACACATATAATCTGCTTTACACATTGAATGTATACTGCACACACTGTACACTCTGCACAACACACTGCACGGTACACGGTTCTGTAATTTTTGCTTTATTCTGTATTCTGCTTTATCTGATAAGCACACTGATATTTGCTCTGCTACACTCTGTAGTTGTGGGTCTATGCTTACTTCCCGAGGCTTTCCCCTGTGCCAGATGAGGAGATCTCCCTCGGCGTTCTATTCTCTCGACGCTTTGATGTGAGATGCGTGCGGAGACCATGGGAGACGTTCATATTCTTCCGTTGCTACTTCTATACCATTACCGCCGCAGAGGTATGTTAGAATTTGCAGTTCATTTAAGCTTTGCTTTGCATTATTCTTTTGATAACAGTAGATAAACAACTGCATATCCTTTACAGATCACCTGGCAGCCTTGGGCTCCATTGCCAGCCGCGGTTCGAGAGCGGTATGCAAGCGCTGAGGAGTCCACCGATTCAGGCTTCTGTTGGAGGGCCCAGTTTGTCGGGCTTGGTACCTGGGCGAGCGCTTCTTGCGCCAAACCTTAGGTTTACCAGAGCAGATAGTCCCAGCTCCACCTCTTGTTGACATGAGGCACACTAAGAGGTACTCCCTCGAGGACATGACCGATTACACAATCGGATGGGATGCAGAGCGTTTTAGAGACAAGGGCAACTATGCGGAGTACGTCCGAACTTACATCATGTGGCCCTCGAGTAGTGGCAATCGGGCTGAGAGGGAGAGGCCAGCGGCGCCAGCAGTTGGAGCAGGAGCAGGAGCAGGAGCTCCGAGTGTGGCTTGGGCCCGTGGGAGGAGTGGGTCACAGAGAGGACGAGGAGCTGGGTGGCCAGCACTGCCCACGATGATGACATGCCGAGGGCAGGGTGGGGAGACTTACCAGATCCTTATTGCTCCCCCTTCGGCTGATCACGAGCTAGTCGGATTCTACGACTTGCCCCCGGTATGTACCACTGCACTTTGTATTTTGCACCATCATTTCATTTCAGTTGATATTCCGCAGAATACTGATGTTTCTAACACTTTTGTAGGCTTCTTCTGAGTACACTCGCCAGTCCCTGGAGTTGACCGCATCTATGATGGGGATGCTTCAGCGGAGTCTCGACCTGCTGGCCATTTATAGTATCCCAGTAAGCTTTTCTGACCACAATCTCAAACTCTATATATATATATATATATCTGTTTCTCATAATTTGATGCATCGCACTGTCAACATGGCACTTGATACATGGCCCTCATGGCATTCGATACACTGTACTCAGACACTGCATTCTACATCGACACACTATTCTCAGTATTCATACACTGTACCCATATACTGCATTCTGTATTCATACACTACTCTCAGTATTCATACACTGTACCCATACACTGCATTCTGTACTGATACTTTGCTTTGTGTCGCATAACTGTTGTATTTACCATTTGTCCTTTTCAGGCCCTGTTCCAGATATCGGCTATAGGGAGCACTCCGGCCGGACCATCTGTGCTTGCCCGAGGAGGAGAGCGAGGGGACAGAGTATTCCCCCGCACCAAAGTGGGGCGTACTTATGTCGGGAGCAGCTCACAGGCACCAGTTCACAATGATGATGAGTCTGAGGCGGAGGCAGAGGCAGAGTCATCTAAGGAGGAGGTTGGAAACGATTCAGGCTCGGGCTCAGATGATAGAGTTGACGACGATGCTTCTGGACCTTCGTCCAGGAAGAGGACGAGGATAGATTCTCATGCCTGAGATGATCGATGTTGATCCAGACTTTTGCTACTTTTCTTATTTTGTTTCACTTTTCTTTTGCTGGTAGCTTGAGTACCTTGTACTGCCGTAGGCATGTTTTTATTTTCTCCAAAGCTATGTACTTGAAAAACGATGAAATGAAACAAACTTTTGTCTGAAAAAGTGTTACAATTGTACATTTCATACTACGCATTGCATTACATCATATTACACCTCAATGTAAATGAGATTGATCTCCTATCTGAAAATCAAACACTTGCATTGTAATAATCAAATAAGGAATCGGCCAACGACAAAACAACTCATACAACAAAAATTGCTCATTCTGAACACTGCTCATTCTGAACTCATAGCCTATAACACAGTATTCTTAGTTCATTCTACACACGACAAATCCTGAACAAACAGTCTAATCTAAAAAGACGGAATACAAAGGTGGAAGCTGCTGAAGCTGAAACACACTCAGATGCAATCCGGAACCCATATGTTCACTGTTTCCAAGTGACCCAGGTTGAACCCCTACGGTTTTACAAAAAGAACCAAATCATGTTTTGCACAAATGTGGAGAATGGCACAGCACTTTGAGCACAAAACGATTTGAGAAAAAGGTTTTCAACCGGGTGTTGAGCCTATGACTGAACACAGCGAAAAAAGACTCAACAATGTAGAATAAAAGGTAGACTACCTAAACACAACGAGACACGCTCGGAATAGAGTCAAAACAAGAATCGAGGTAAACAAAACAAAAGAAACGACACACAGACGCGTTACAAGGACAAGAGACCTCTCAAATCACAAGGAGCCAGTTTCTTCGGGTATTATTTCCCATCCTTTCTAATTTGTGATTCTTACATCACTCAGCTCTCAGACTCGGTTTTTCTCTCAAAACCCTTCTGCTCACTTTTCTTTCATCTCACATCTCTCTATTCTTCAATCTCTCATTTTTCATCCCTCCCTAGATATGGTCGGCGGATAAACAAGAGGTAGTGGGTTCGTGCTCAACACTGTTAGCTCACAGCTATTTCTTCTGGTGGTATTTAGTCGATGCCCTGGATGAGGGAGTGGAGTGTCTTGGTCTATTCCAATTTTGTGCTTCGCACTTGTCTTGACACCTCGTTGCTTAGTGGATGTTGAGAACTTTCAGCCCTTTTGTTGTTAACCTCAGTTGTGCCCTTGTTAGCAGGTAGAGTGCCTTTCTGGCAAGTAGTCGATGACGGGGGAAAGACAGAATGCCTGACTCAACTGTACCCCTAATTCATCATTTTGACCATTTTTTGTTTTGGTTTTCTACTAAAATAATTTTGACCAAGATAAGAGTTAGATTAACAAGCTCGTTCGATTTTTGATTTGAAAATCATGTAAGTTAGGCTATGAGCACTGAAAATTTTCCTTTTTTGGGTCCAAGAAATGGTCCAGTTTTGGAAAATGAAATAATTTTCGAGAAAATGGTCAATCCTTTAGTAAAAATTCTCAAAAACTATTTTTGCAAACGGTCACTGCTCAACGAGCACAGAACTTACTCTCGAGATGCACAACCTCGGATCGGAGGCAATGGAAAATTGCCCCTTGTCTGGATGGCACTACACGGCAACGGAAAGTTGCCCCTGGTTTGAATGGCGACTCATGGCAATGGAAAGTTTCCCCTTGTCTGGATAATGCCACAATATATTGTAAATAGTCCTCGTTAGTGATGATCGCAACCAAACTCTCGGATACAGAGAAGACGAAGATGGTCAAAACCAATATATGGACACAGTCACTTTGAAAGTGCGTGTGGCTGGACTTCAGGATGAAGTTGCCTACATATCCCAAATATGGGAATCAAGCCTTACGTAGTTCCGAGTAACGTACACTCCTGTATTAACCCTCACTTTTTACGCTCTAACTTTTGCTAAGGCCACCCGTTGTGGGTTTTCAACCTTGCGAGCTTTGTTTTTCTTTTCTTTTCAACTCTTTTCTTTTCTTTTCATGATTTTCTTTTTCATCTTTTCTCTTCTCTTTTCTTTTGCATTTTTTTTTCTCTTTTTTCTTTTGTATTTTTCTCTTGCTCTAACTTTTGCTTGGGTCACCCTTCTGGATTTTTGGCCCAGCGAGCCTCTTAAAGGGTAAAAGTGTAGCAAGTCCATGCCAAATGGTTTTAGGGTTTTGAAGCCATCTGTATCTAGGAGAGTGGCTATTGTATTGATTTACAGAAGGACCCATCTTCAGCTCTTTGAGCACATCGAACATTTTTGCCCCTAGTTCGAGGGGTGCTTCCGATTTAACTTTGCAAGCTTCTTCTGATGAGGTCTGATCTTCTTGATCTGACTTTGGCACCTCTTGTTCGAGGGCTGCTTCAAATCTGGTCACGCAGGCCTTACATCGCAGTTGATCATTGAACAGTCTGAACCCAAGGTCCAAGGTTTGAAAGCGAGGGCTCAAGTCTCGAGGCTGAGAGCGATCCTAAGCTGCATAATCTCAAGAGCGATTCCACACAGATCTTCGCAGGACTGCGCAAAATATTTTGTTTTTGAAAGTTTTTAAGAAAGCGACAAATCGCTCGCGCTGAAGATAGTGTGGGACCAATCTAGATCAAGCCAGGATCGTTCTCAGTACTCACGTTAACAAACATGATCTCATTGATTAAGGGCTTAGCATGCCTCTCTTTCTCTCAATTCGTCAAATTTTTGCAAAACCTGAGAAATTCCTCTCTCTTTGTTTTCATAACCACGTGCTAAAAAAAGTTTTGAAAAACTTAGGTCAATGCAATGAGTTCGAGGTACAGAAAAGTAAGTGAGATGCTCCGCCATTTCATTCAAATCCTCTGGCACAACTAGCTCAAAGTAGCAGTAAGCACAGAATCATGATAGCCGCAGCTGTTTCATTCAGATTTCCTGGTTGCAACTGGCTCCATAACAGAGACAGACTCAAAAACAAAACAAAAGGATAATTACAAAACAAAATGGTGTTCGAGGCAACAACCCTGGAATCACCTAACATTTTATACAATGGGACTGACTCGATACAACAAGACAGACCCTTAAGCAAAAAAACTGACTCAAAACAAAGAGACAGACTGAAAACAAGACCACCGAATTGACTCAACACCCAAGTCAGGAACTACAAAATTAGCATTCGCAGATGCTCAAAAAAAGTGCGTGCCAGACGCCACATCTTGAAATAAACCGAGCGCCGTCCGTAGGTGGTCCAACCCTTGCTCACATACTTGTAGTATCCTCGAAGTCCAACAGCTCAGTGGTGACAGACTTTGCTGAGGTAGGTGGGAGGATGACCTCATTGTCGATCAAGTCCTATACTTCATGGCGAAGACGGAAGCAGTTATAGGTGTTGTGACCGGTTTGTTGATGGTACGCGCAGTACTGGGTAGCATCATGACTTGGTGGAAGATGAGCGGGGAGAGGCCGAGGCTCAAGAGGTTTGAGATGACCTTTCGCCACCAGGATTTGAAGTGCCTTAGACAAAGACATGTAGAGAGCATGAAAGACTCTGCGCCCTCGGGGTAGATACTTCGAAGTCTGTGGATTCTTGCTAGATGCACTAGCGAAAGGGTCGGCAGGCATTGCCTTGGCTTTCTGGTCTCTTCCAGGTGCAGGGTTATGAGTGAAAAGAACTGTTCTGGCATGACGGGGCCTATCCCGACTTTTCGCTTGGCTTGAACTGCCCTCGGTTGAAGTGGGGAAAGCATCGTCCACAGTCTTAGCCACAGCTGCGAATACCTGCTGCTTATTCATCTCCACAGCTTTCAAAGCCTCGACTGCCCACAGCAGTTGTTCAACGGGATCAACATATGTTCCCACTTTGTCCTTACCTCTAGCCTCAGCCTGATTGAGGGTTTAGGTTGCTATATCAGAGCGAAACCTGGTTGTTGTTGACATGTCATTGCTATAGCTCGAGGTAACCTCAGGTTGGCTAAGCTCGATCACAATCCGTCCTAGTAGCGGGGGCTCCTGCGGTACAAAATTCCTGGCATGCGATGTAGTTGGCGGTGAAGCCGACATTCTGTAGGCGAGATCAGCCACTAACCTCTGGAGGTCGCCAATTATTCCCATCAACTCAAACGTGGTGGGCTCACGAGCTTGATACAACTGGGGTGTCCAGATCGCGTGCGCAGCAGGCGACCTGGGCAGGTGTGGTACATCAACATTGGCCTCATCCTGCAAGATGATTCCTTGGCCTAATGCGACTGCCATAACCACAGTTTCCTCTTAACTTTGCATCATCGTAAGTCCGTTGAATTGAACGGTGACTAATGGATCAGATATCTGCCTTGCTTCAGCGAAGGAGAATACCAGCTATTCTGTACTGAATCTCTGAACTAAAAGAGAAAATACGCAGCATTTTGACCCAATCAGAACAGACACAAGCATAGTTGAATAACTGTACTCTACTACTGATCACTGTTCCCCAAAATCATTGTCCCAAAACTGAGTCTGATGCCCGCAGATATAACTAATTCCTCAAAACACTGATACTGATACCCTCAGGCCTGATACTCAGACTTGCAAACTGATATATGCATTCCCTGTAGAGGTCAACTCAAAAAGCACATAACAAGCAAGCAAGAGCCAAAACACCCCTATGTTGGGGTAGGGTTTCCCTGTCCTATTTTGTCAGGAACTAGGGCTTCACTACGCACGCAGCGGTTTCAAACAACCTATAATCGGGTAAGCAACCTATCCTAGTTTGGAATAGTCACTATGGATTCCGATATGCACTAGGTCAAATGGTCAAAAAGGGTGCCCCGGTAAAAATCGGGATTTGTGTTCCCATCGTGGCAGAGCCCGTAACCGATTAGCCTTATGGCACGCTTTTCGAAGTGAGCCTCTGACAAACCATTCAGGAATAGCAGATGGTAAACACTGTGACTTAGGCGCACCAATGCAAATGCAATACAAAGCAACACATAAGTGAAATCACAACAGGATATCATGAGTTCGAGTCAAGCTCTCCAAACTCCCCAGCAGAGTCGCCAGAAACTGTAGATGTGCCCTCGGGCCTCACTGCTACAGTTCGGACTGGATTTGTGTCAGTTCTTAATCTGATCTCACAATGTGCAATGTGAGATTGATAAATCACCAAAGAGTCCAAATCTGGCAAATCGTTTTAGAAAATAGATTTTTTGAAAGAAGTGCCAAACATGGACTGCTTTGCCAGATACAGAGTTGCCACATAAATAACTTTTATGGGGGAATTTAGGAAACCCTGACTCGTTTGCCTAAGGCCACGTGTCCGTCATCACCAAAGTTTCCTCGGCTCGGGAACTTGGGTACGATTGGGGAAGGTCAGCTATAAGCACCCCCGCTCGCCCGATCCGAAGATCGGCCTATACTAACTATGATATCTTGTTTTGAAAACGTTATGTGTTCTTATTCCGGTTAATTAGCTAATCTTACTATGTGATGCGTACAGCAAAACAAGTATAGACTAGATCGCCTAATATGGAACAAAGCATTGCATATCCGTTTGTTTGGAAAATGCTTTGAAGTTTGCTACTCGCAAGTAGGCTAAAACACATATTTCAATGAGTTGTTCCAACTCAAACAATCCAACCTTCACCCACAGGCATTCAGGCAGTTTATATCACATAAGCATATAGCCACATGGTAAGCATGCTGTTATGTTAACATTCACATTCATGCGAGATGCTAAAGCATAAAAAGCTTACCGAGTACTCCGAGCCAAAACAAAGAACTTGTTAGCAATCAATGTATGATCCAAGTCCATGTTAAGTGGCTAATGCATCGCATACAAAATGCAACTAGAATAGGCTCGGCTAATCCTAGGATGGCATGTGGAATGCAACAAGTAACACGTATTCAAGTTAGGTTTGAAATACTATGCAGTTAGTATGATGCGCTGAGCCCGGTGCATGTAATACAAATGAATGGATGCACGCATGCATAGCATAAGGTATGCTAAATTAAATATTGCCTAATACTAATCATCAAAAGCAGGTAAGTAAAAGGGAGAAAGAAGTGGGGGTTGGAAGACATGCACACACGCACCCACACTTATTACACAGTTAGGCTCTCTCTCGAAGAGACCGAATAAATAATACAAATTTAACTAACCTACAAGCTAATTGAATATTACAGACCAATTGACTAGTTAAGCAAATTAACTAAGCTAATAAAGCGGTAAAGCAGCCTCGGGAAGATGGCCCAATGCACGCATGCTCGGCTCTGCTCGGAAATCCAATGCCATGCACAAGCTACCTCTGTTTTCACTGTTTTCCCCCTCTGAAATTTGCACAAGTCCCATGGAACACTCTCTGAACACTGGGGGATGCCATCGGCCAGGAGGGAATAGCACCGGGCATGGAGGAACGGTCATCGACCATTGGTATGGCTCTCGGCCACCAATTCATGGCCGGCCAGCACTAAATGTAGTCGGTCGGCCATCTATGCCTGCAGAATCCTGTTTTGACAACAGCAGAGGGCAAACATGGCATGGCAATGCATTTCAAGAAAATGTGTGCACCAACACCCTCCTTATCATGTTAATGACTCAAAGGAGGATGGCCCTCGACCCTTGGACCACTAATCGCACATTTCAATGCGTGATGGTCTAAGAAGTCAAGTTGTGCATTTTGATGTCAAATGAAATGCAAACCAAACAAACACATAAGACCCAACCTCTATCATGGTGATTCAAGAGGCAAGGCATGCATGCCAAATGCAACCTAAGCATACAAGCTAGTATACAACGTGAACATGGAGGCAAGTATGCAAACATGCAACAAGTATGCAAGCTAACAAACATGCAAAATGTAATGCCAACATACAAACATGCAAGACATGTGATATGTTAAGAAACCAAAGCAAAAGGAATGCATGCCAAATGCACTACCACCTAAGCATGCAACAACATACAAAGGTGCCAAGTGTGTGACAACATGTAAGGCAAATGTACACACAAACATTCATGCACACAAGGTCCAACACTTATGCATAAAGGAGCAACTTTTAAGCACACTTAAAAGGGACAATCATGGGCATATGGCTTGCATAATAAACCTTGAAATCATGTTATAAAAGGTGCCAAACCAAGTAAACAAGACAAACAAGGCATGCAACATGGTCCAAGGCCTAAGGCTCACCAAAGAGGTTTTGAACTACACTTAGCAAAACCAAACATGACATGATTTGAACGACCAAAATCAGAGTTTTAGCATGTTAAAACAAAGCCAAAAAACACATTGACATGGCATCCTAGAGGCCTAAACATAATGGCATACGCAATGATACATTCATGGATCATGAAACTCAAACTCTTTAAGGCCTTAAAGGAACATCAAATGCAAGCATGTGAGCATGCTACAAGGACTGAAATGACATGGTAAGTGGTTTCAAACCACTGAAACAAAGCAAGTAAAGCATGCTAGAGGGGTCAACACTCAAGGGTTATGAGGGAGATTGCATGGTAGCTATACAAAGGAAAGCATGGATGACCCGAGGAACCAAAAACAGACCTCAAGCACACCAAAACATGCATAAAAGCTTCACAAAGCTAAGTCAAAACAAGTAAGAATAGTGATCTCAATGCTAGGCACATGTTGAGGCAATTCATGGCATTACAAGACATGTATGCAAAGAAAGCATGGTGTGTCTAAACCAATTAAAAATAGTGCTATGTTATGACAAAATAAGCACAAATAACACTTAAGACATGGCCAACATGAACTCATGAAAAGCGCTCACACACGAGGCTAAATATGACAAGTTTGAAGACAACAAGGAGAGGGGATGGCCCTCTCCTTCTTAGAACCTTAAAGCACCATCCTCACCACTGAAATCCCTCTGGATTTCAGTGGTGAGGAGGCCCAAATAAGGTGGTCCCGGAGCTCACCAAAAATAGCACAAAATAGGGGCCAAACAAGGCCTAAGAGGGGTCAAACAACCCCAAACACCAAAGCAACCTTAAACAACTATTTTAAGCACTTAAAATCAGAACTTTTATATGTTATAAGTTAAGCTTAAAAATAGATTCAAGGATGGCTAAAATCCTATGCAAAAATGGGAAAAAAGGGGTAAGGTTCTTACCCTTGAAGACCTTCTTCAAGAATGGTGCTCCAGCTGCTTCCTTAGGTCCAAACCAGCTCAAGAACTTGAAGAACAACCCTTTGGTGACTCAGCAACCAGGGTAAGGTGTAGAACTAGGTGCCTTAGTGCAAAACTGAGAACACACACATACAAAGGCAAGAAGAGAGGGAGAAATAGAGATAGATAGATACAATATGCTAACCCTAATCTCAAAGCCTCTCTGGAACTTTTTTGTAACCCTTGAGAAGGGAGGAAAAGGCCTCTCTTTATAGAGATTCACTCCTGCAAAGCTTACAAAACAAGCCAAGTAAGACTGAAATCCCTCCATACACGTGTATGGAGGGGGTGCAAGGTGGGTGCCAGCTAGCACAACTGGCACAAAATATCTGCCAAAAGCAGATGCACAGTGATCGGCCAGCCAAAAATGATAAGTTGACAAAATAGATGGTCGACCGACCACAAAGAGTGCCAACCGACCACGCATTTGGCCGATGGAAACAAAACAATGGCCGGTGGCCTCAAGCCATGGCCGGTGATGTGTGGGGATAGCCAACAAGCCATTCCCTGCCCCTCAAAAGCAAAACACAAGTGTTTGGTGCAAAACCAAACACAAAAAAGTTCAGTTAAGAGATCCTGAGGCAAGGCACATGGTCGAGACCTCCGGGAACTCAGGACGAACATGAACATGGATGATCACCGAGTGTTCAAACAGTGACGTCCAAGTCTTGAGGACGGTCAAAAATGGGGTGTCTACACTCGTCTACCCGGGGGGAGGGGGGGCAGTTCGACGATTAAGCCTGTCAACTTATCTCTCAAATATATCAAAAAAGTACTCAATTCACAATCAAAACCATACCTTAGACCCACGAGGGTGCGTCATTTTTATAATGATTAGTGTCCAAGTTTTGCTATAAGTCTTCCTTCATGGAACTTTATTCTTTACAAGGATAACATCTATCACAACTTACACTATTTAGATTAAGATGAACTTCTTCAATAGTCCCATCTCTATCCAAATAGGTAGCTTGATATCATCTAGGACTCTTGTCCTCTATCCGAATATCTCAGATTCTGACATTACTGCACCATATCTCAGCAATATCACAACAACCTTGGCATCATGTCTCGACCACATGGCACGTTAGCCAACATCTCGGCCACGTAGCACAACCTTAAAAATGTGTCCTCACAACTGCCCCGTAGGTTCTATTACCTCGACAACCTGAGGTGATGAAACCTATATCGTCTGATCTTCCAACATGTCAGCTGAACAACATGCTAGTGATACTCCTCTGACCAAAGTCATGACTCATTAGCGTCAGGAAACAAGGACTCAACTGTCCACTCATCAAGAATCAAGAACCAACATGTTCTTTCATCTAAGATCAACATCGCACGACTAGCGGAGATCGGGATTCGATAGTTCAAGAATTCCAAGAACCCAAGACGTGTGTGAGTTGTTACACCATAGCTGTCTCAACCGTATTTCCTCTACGTGTCATCACCAGATTGGAGTGTACCAATCACGTCCCTATCATGTCGCATCAATTCTGCCCCACGTCACCTGACGTCAGTGCGAGCACGTCGCCCAAGGATTCAAAATCATAACTTTTGGCCACCTTTTTCCAATTCCAACAAAACCTTTCACTTTCCCATTTCGTCTCTATCTGTGACCCCAGACTCTCTCTCTCTCTCTCTCTCTCTCTCTCTCTCTCTCTCTCTCGGCCTCTGTAAACCATTATCATTGTTCTTGAAGCCCTCATTACTATGAATACTCCGTCCGTACCCAAGGTTCAAACTTTACCAACTGAACCAGACTAGCAGCCAAGCATTTCATCAACTGCTCCACGCATCAACTCACCATCTCAATGGCAATGCAAAAGCCGACATAGTGACAATCTTGCTGCCAAAACTAGGAGCAGGAAACACCATGGTCCTAAGCTTGTAGCCTACGACCTTGACAAACCTTCAATCACTCTATATGTTGCATACTAACGAGTAACCATAGTCGTAACCAATGACGACATGTGTCACAAACCGCTTGTCGTAGAAGACCTTCTTGGTGACATCCTTTGATGTCATAACTATGCAATCCACTCCATCTCCTTATAGTCAACCCAACATGCTTATGCCTTCAGCAACTCAACATCTCAGAAAAGAAGCACATGAAACAAAAGAACCAAGCTATTGCTGCCAAAGCCAAGGTGATTACTAAGGCCATTGAAAAGAAAGTTGTCGAAGTTGAGAAGAAATTGACAGAGGCACTAACCAGGAAGGAGCAGACGCCAAGGCCTATCAAGATACCGAAGACTCTGTCCAAGATCAATATAAGGAGCAGGTCAACATCTTAGATAAAACCATCATCTCGAATCATGTCATCTCGGGTATAAGTGTTATCTCGGATACCTTTATATCACCAAATTTTTTGAAAATTTCACAAAGTATCACTTTCAAATCACTGACTCAGTCTTCATTAACTCATTTATGCTCTTTACCCCCTAATGTGAATGCAAATAGAACTTAGGTTCACATTAGGAATATATCATCTAAACCTTGTCTAAGTCTGACTGAGACATCTATGATCAGAGTCATCGTGTTTAGCTCATCTAAACAGAACAATTAAGGCTTAACCTTAATGCACCGAAAGTACTACCTACCTCGATTTTTCAGACAAACTAGCCAGATCATGGCCGGTTCGTCTTGTTTCTCATTGAAACATCACTTTAACTTAGTTCAGCTTTGTCTTCCCGACAAGCCTAAGTTAAACGCACAGTTCCTCGTTGGAACATCCCTTAGTTTTAACTCTACCTTCTTGGCAAGCCTAAGCTAACTCGCTCAGGGGTCGTTTCTCACTCAAGGGTCATTCCTTCGATTTCATTTCAATGGTCATTCCCTTCAATTTATTTTTAACTTCGACTGAGGTTATTGACATCATTAGAACCGAGCTCCAAATTTCGTCATGCCACATTCCAAGGCCTCGACAATCCTTCACCGTCAAGATCTTCTAATCTCGAGTAAGCTTTGTTTTATCTCAACTTTGTTCACCTCTGGTAAGTTTTGATCTTTTCAAAATTGCTCACCTAGGCCGAGATCTTGTCTTTTGGATCTAGGATTTGCTCATTTAGGTTAAGCTCTTATCTTCTCGAACCTAATCATCTAGGCCGTTATCTTGCCTTCTAGGATCTGGGATCTACTCACTTAGGTAAAACTATTGTCTTCTCAAACCTATTCAACTAGGCTAAGATCTTGTCATCTGGTATCTAGGATCTACTCATTTAAGTTGAGCTCTTGTCTTCTCAAACCTACTCATCTAGGCCGAGATCTTGTCTTTCGGTATTTGGGATCTGCTTACTTAGGTTGAGCTCTTGTCTTTTCGGACCTACTCATCTAGGCCGAGATCTTGTCTTTTGGGATCTGGGATCTGCTCACTGAGACTGAGCTGTTGTCTTTTCGGACCTACTCATCTAGGTTGAGATCTTGTTTTCTGGCTGGGATCTAGGATTTGCTCACCTAGGTCATGCTCTTCCATCTGGGATCTGCTTCACCTGGGCCATGCTCTTCCATCTTGGATATGCTTTACCTAGGCCATACTCTTCCATATGAGATTTGCTCCACCTAGGTCATGCATTTCCATCTTGGATCTGCTTTACCTAGGCCATGCTTTTCCATCTAGGATCCGTTTCACCAAGGCCATGCTCTTCCATCTTGGATTTGCTTTATCTAGGCCATGCTCTTTCATCTTGGATCTGCTTCACCTAGGTTGATGTCTTTTCTACTTGAAGGTTGTCTTCATCTCCTTTGGAGCACTTATGCCCCCTTATCTTTGTATTCATCCCTTCTAGAGGGGTCTTCATTCCATCAATGTTGACACATTCTCCATCTTTGCTAAACTCGTCATTGCCGACACGTTGATCTTGCGCAATGACGGCCATCTATTCCTACTAAGTTCCCACAGATGGTGCCAAATTATGGATATTGATTTTTGACCTCACAACTAAACAAGGAACTTAGCTAGAGAGCATGTGGTAGAATAAATTAAGCCAGCACCTGTGCATAAGAAGACAAGAAATATTGCGATGGCTCGTCCACCCAGGGGCACTCTGACGATCAACTTAGTCACTTTATCTCTCAAAGATATCAAACAAGTACTCAATTCACAATGAAAAGCACACCTTAGACCCACGAGAGTGCCTTACTTTTATAATGATCAATGTCCAACTTTTTCAATAAGTCTTACTTTATGGGACTTTATCATTTACAAGGATAACATCTATTACAACTCACACTATTTAGATTAAGATGAACTTCCTCAAGAGTCCCATCTCTATCTAAATAGGTAGCTTAATATCATTTAAGACTCTTGTCCTCTATCCGAATTTCTCAGATTCCAACATTACCGCACCATATCTTAACAATATCACAACAACCTCGACATCTTGACTCGCCCATGTGGCACCTCAGCCAACATTTCAGCCACGTGGCATGACCCTAAAACTACGTCCCCACACTGCGGTTAATCACCAAAGGAATCAACATTTCCTAGAACTAATCACACCATTGTTTATTATAGAGACCTAATCAATCTAAATTTCTAGTAAGACAATAACACATATTATAACTTCAAAAGATAACATAGTTGAATAAATCAAACCATGAATTCTTAAGGAGAGAGTGGTTACCAATTGAAATTTTTTTTTTTCAAAAAAAAAGTCCTCTACACGGTTGACCCAGTTGCCATGTTCATAGATATATCAAATGGAGATTTTCAAGAAGAGAGAGATGTAGTTTCAGTTTTTTAAACAAGTCTAACTCATTGACTGGTTAAAGCGCAGGAGATTCAGTACACGGGATTTGAACACATTAGTTGCAAGTTAGGTAGGCCTGATTCATCTCATTAATGACCCGTAAACGTAGTTACATTTTCTTCTCCTTCTCTCTTTCTCTCCCTCTCCTACTCTTTTTTTAAAAAAAATATTTTTTAATGAAAAATGTTTGAGGGCCCGAAATCATTGGCTCAAATTCGGCTCAAAATCCAAAATGACATCGTTTTGGGTTTTGATTTTTTTCTTTTTCTTTTTTTTTTCTTCCTTTTCTTTCTCTTCTTTCTTCTTCTTCGTTGAGTTGAACAGGCGAGAGAGAGAACACAGAGGCGAGAGAGAGAACGCAAGTCGTCGGCGTCGCAACTCGTTGGCCAATCGTCGTAGCTCGTCGCTCATCGGCCAATCGTTGCATTGCCGCCTCCGCCTCCACCTCTGCCTCCGCCCGCCTCCGCCTCTGCCTCCGCCTCCGCTCTGCCTCCGCCCAATTTTGATGGCCCCTCGAGTTCCTCTTCTCCTCCTTCTTCTTCTTCCTCCTTCTCTTCTTCTTCTTCTTCTTCCTCCTTCCTTCTCAAATTCAAGCCATTCGAGCCTTTGCCCTTTCAGGCCCTGTACCGCTTCTGTTTTTTAATTTCTTATTTTAAGAACTGTACCACTTGCGCTACTATTGAGTCTTAAATGAAAGTAGCAACGTAAATTTATTCTTCAAACATGTTAAAATGTTAGCAAATGCTATGATACATACTTTCAAAATAGTCTATATCACATGTAAATTACGACATTTATGATATTACTTATTACAAATGTCATAACTAAATTTCATTCAGTCGTAATTAAAAAAAAAAGAAGAGTTATTCAGTGAAAAAAAAAATTATAATCAAACATCATATGAGCTCCTTGTATTTTTTATATAATATATATACATATATGAAATAGTAAACAAAATACTTATATTTCTGGTCGACAAATGAAAATCTTATAGCGTGGATAGGGAAGGCAAAATCTACAAACCTGCTGGCAAGCATAGGTAGATCCCAGGGAAGTATACATGAATTGTAATATGAAATGTATAATTTAATCTTTAAGAAAACCAAAGGCTACAAACCTGCTGGCAAGCATAGGTAGATCCCAGGAAGGTATACATGAATTGTAATATGAAATGTGCAACTGTCCATGAATTTCATCCCCAAAAAAAAAAAAAAAATGTAAAGAATTACTAATAGTATATATTGCCACACAAACCCCAAAACACATGGACATGTTTGCCCTCTGCTGTAACTTGCCAAGCTCAGGTCTAGTTTATGTCTGCAGGCAATGCAATTACTTCCTCCATGAACAATGCTTTCGCGCAAGTCGCTCCATCAAACACCCATTCCATCCACTTCATCCTTTAACCCTCATACCATATCCAACTTACACTTCTGGATCCTTCTTGTGCGATTCCTGCGGTCAAACTGGATCTGGGTTTTCTTTCAGCTGCTGCAGTTGTGACTTTGACCTCCACGTCCATTGTGCTTGTATTTCTCAAAATACAAGCACGATGGACACTGACTCGCAAACAGAGGTGACAGGGTCTAACCAGATTGAACACAAGTCCCACCCCAACCACTTCCTCACACTTCTATCTAAGCCACTCTACGTCAATGGTGAGTTCATTTGTAATGCTTGTGGCGAATATGGAAGGGACACAAAATACAATTGCTCCACATGTAATTTTGATCTCCACGTTGAATGTGCTTCCTTGAAAGAAAATGTGAGTCGCGAAGATCACGAACACCCTCTCACTCTGTACTATTCGTTTCCAAGTCCATACGATAGCGAGGATATTAACTTTGAGTGCGATGTTTGTCATCGCAATGTTTCAAAGGACTGTTGGTTTTATTGCTGTGTAGATTGTGATTATGGAACTCATGTGAAGTATGTATTGGCCAAGGAACGATCGAAACAAGAAGTGGAAGTTGAAAGATTCATTGAGACTCAACAAGAACTGTCGAAACTTCAATTTCAAATGCAAATTAACAGAGTAACGGCACAACTTATATCCGCATCAATCAATGCCGCCAGGCTTCGCTAGAAGCTTTGCTCATTTGCATATTGGGCAAGGGAAAAGTTAAGGATTATGAAAATTTTGTCATAAAAATGATCATGAAAAATTTATGACCCTTGGATTACCTTGATTAGTTTGTGGTGTTGTATTCTAAGTGTAATCCAAGGGTTACAAAACTTTCATGATTATTTTTATGAAAAAAATTTCATGATACCTAGCATTGCTGATTGGAAAATGGTGATCAAAAGCACATTCACCCATGGGAGCCTAATGTTCTTCTTCCTGCAATATAGAAAATAATTGGCTAAATTACACTTTAACCCCGATTGTTTGACTCAAATTTGACTTTAACTCTGTTATTTTGATTTGTACAATTTAAGTCTAGTTTCAAGGTAATCATTTCGTTTAAATTGAAGGTTAATCAGCCTATTAAGCTGTACATCTGTTGAAAAAAATTAATAAAAATTTAAATGAAATGACCAAATTAAAACTAAACTTAAAGTGTATGGACTAAATTATTTAAATTAGAATAATAGAGACTAAAGTAAATTTTAGGACACACTATTAAGATGAAAAATGTAATTTGTCCAAAATAATTTGAGCAGTTTACAAGTTTGTTGTCCTGTTATGCGTTTCACTTTTCTTAGTCATTGTGTATTTGTTTTTGAGTCAAATCCATCTAATTCCAATTGTATTAATTATATTTTGCAAGTGGGTTGATTTTTTGACTATTTTAGTATAGGCTAAAATATTCATTTGAGTTGACTTTTTTAGCTTTTTGACTTTGTGGGAGAAAAAGTAAAATAATTATGATTTAGATGTGAAATTTTATTTTATTAATTTTTTAGCTTATTTTGTCTTTTTGTGATTAATTTAACTAAAAAATCAAAAAAATTTACTTGCCAAACAAGGGCGAAGTCAACTAATAAATTAAATCCAACAACCACTCTTAATTACATATAACGGTCATAATGAGAGAAAAATAAATATCAATATAAAGTGTATAAAACTTCTTCCAATAAAAGTTGAATCCGAGAGCTCACATCAACCCTGACTTAATAGTTAAGCTACTAAAGTAAGGCCTTTAGGCCCAATTAGTGAGGCCCCTAAATTTTTAAAAATTACAATTATATATGTATATTTTTTAAAAAGGTTTTATCTTCTTTTTTTTTGTTTTCTGTTTTTTTTTGAAATTTTTTTAAAAGGTTTGTTTTGAGACATTAATAAAAAGACCTCAATCCATGAATAATACATAATACATGTTATAAATATTGGGGGGGGGGTGGGTTGGGGGAAAAGGTGTCTACCAGTTTGTTATATGTTTTTTGAAAGTACCCACTGTATTATTATCATTATTTTTTTTTTTTGGAAGGTTGACATTGAAAAGAAGATACATAAATTTTGAAATTATCCAATCTATTAATTTAAAAAGAGTTTCTTATCAATTTAGAATATGTTTTACAATTTTATTTTCAATTCTCACATTTTTTTTTCTTTACATGATCTTCACTTTGAATTTATAAATTATATTTATCTGATAGTTTGCACTTTTCATTTCTATTCATTTCTATAAATCATAAAGTATTATAACGTAGCGGATGAAAAGTTTTCATACATTTTCAGCAGAGTCTGAATTGAAAGATCTCGTGGGTAAATCACGTGCTTCCTGAATCTGATCAATCAACCCAGCAATGGAGTGATATTATAAAATGAATATCACCCACACAAGTCACAGTGCAAAATGGCTTGATCGTTGTTTAATGGGAGAGAGCCAGAGAGAGAGTCTGGGAAAAAGGGTTATGGGTAAAAACCCTATAACGTATCTGATATACATATCTAATATATTAATATATTATTATAAATATATAATCAGATATATAACCAATATCTATCTATCCATCTATCCATATCTATTGATATGATCGATATAGATATCCTGAATGGTTATCCAAATAAGTTTTGAATTCAAATTCATACTTACATGAATAAGGTTCAAAAGGTTCAGGTTCAAAGGGTCATGCCACATGGGCATTCAATTTCTAACATCTCCCACTCGCACATGAGCTGTCATGATACTGCCACATCTTTATCTCAATCTCCCCAAAAAAGAACAATCTCATATTAGCCAATGCACCGTGCGACTGTTGAGAACACCTGCATGTGGGAGCTCTATATTAGAAACTCAAAATGAGCCAGCATAGAGACATCAACCCAAAAAGAACGGAAATAATGTCTCATATACCCCAGACCCATCTAATTACACCAGTCCAAAAAACATCTCTAATCCCTCAAAAAAAGCATGTTTGACCCTCTCAATTGTTGCAATATATTCACACTCAATCCGTCTCTCATGCAGAGCGATATGAGTTGTCGGCAGTGAATATACAACAGTGGTGTAATACTAGATGATCTTCCCTTTGCCCTCATGCCATTTAGTTTAGGATTGACCGCTTTTCCAGTGATGTCCCTTAAGATCGAATCATATATGACCGCAGACAACATACCAAAATAGCAGAACATCAACCCCTTACCTTATGACATAGTCAAAAGTTACAAAAGGGTACATAAATGAAAGTCATATCAATAATGACATGTAAGACTCACACGGTGAGGAAACAGGGATCCATTTTCTCATCTCATTACTCGGTCGCCAAGCACATATAGTATGAATACATGTTACGGTGGAGTAACTCTTCCAAAAGAGTGATGTCATACTCGATACACCGTACAGATCTTAGTCTAGTCGCTTTCTAGCGCTTAACCCGAATTCTCTATTTGCTCACCTTCCAGGCGCCAAATGAGATCTCGCATCTGGCTATTCATAACAGGCACAACATGGAAAGTGGGTACTAACATCCATGTTTGGTCCTTAACATGACCTCATCTTGGTTGTAACGAAGGCGACATACATAGTGGATAATTTAAGCCTCTATTGGCTCCAAATAAAAATAAATCACTAGTCTTATCCTTGCTCGCTCCCAAGCGCCAAGGGCGATTGCTCATGTGAGTGAGCTAATCTTGCCTGCTGACATCATCATCTGCTAATCGTTATGACACAAACCATAATAGTGTTAACATCCCATCATCTCATAACAAATAAGTGATGTATTTAAAAAAAAAATATGACCACAGCTTGCGCAATTCTAGATTCCAAACATAAGCCTCATCAGCACCTCTTGCGATAAGTATATACAACGGAATCCATCATGTGCGCCTCACATGAAGTGATTCAAGATCACAATTCTAGATTCTAAATATAAGCCTTATTAGCACCTCTTGCGATAAGTATATATAACGGAATCCACCATGTGTACTTCACATGAAGTGATTCAAGATCACTACCTCTTGCGCAATAACCTCTCTAAAGATATTTTGGTGACCAATTTACGTTCATTCTGGATGCGCCCAACTAGCGTATTGAATCTTACAAGGAGCAAATTAATATACTACTAGTAAAGCATTTTATCCACAATCTAATGAGCATGGTCAATGTCTAAACAACTCAGTTGACCATTTATCAAAGATAACACTTATCATGCCGAATACGCCCATATAGCGTACTTCAGGCTCCCACAACAAAAAAGATCAAGGAATATAGGTCATCTGTTTCTCCCAAAGACAATCCGAGGATACACTCAATAGCTAAGGCTTTGGCTTTTACCGATAGGTAAGTCAATGGGTTTGTAATTTTACATCTAGAATCATTCTAGGATATTCCTCATATAAGTCTTCGAAGACAAACCGAGAATTTTCCCAAAACAATCCATAAGAAAACTCGTACATCCGAGCATATAAATTACATCACCCATGTCTATCATATCTAAAATAGAGGACTGCCCACCCTAGGTGGCGACAACCTTATAAATTCCTGGCTCATAATGACTAAGTAAGGAAAAAGTTCTTTTTGGACCATTGGTCATACATCGGTGGTCTTCATCGATCATCGTCGGCCTATCATGGCTTGACAAAATCTAAGAATCACTATTTGGATAACTATTTTAGGCTGTAAAAAATTTATTGGAACTAGCAACCTTTTTGCGCTTCTAACTTTTCACCATAAAAGTAGAAGGTAAATCCCTACGGATCTACTTATCCAATTCTCCAACAAGAAGTTGGGTCACAATGTCCACAAATTAATGTTCCGAACTTATGTCAATCATAGCCTAAGTCGAAATAACCTCACTCCCTAGGAGGAAGTCTTCTCATGGTCTACACTTTCCTCAATGGTGCGACTTTTCGGTATCTAGTGAGCCTTATGCCTCAACAATGACTATCCAAATTACGCATAACTTTAGAACAGTTTCGCGTCATCATGGAAAGTCAACCAAATTATAGAAATGGTTAATCCTCAAAGACTTTGTCTTAAACTGCACAACATTAATCCACTTTCTAAAAACAAGGGACTAGAGCCTTTGGCATTATCCTAGGCTCTTTATCATTTTGTGGAGCAATCATGAATGTTTCCCTCTCAATCACCCAGTGATGACGTGAAAAAATTTCACAATTGCTACCACGCAACTAAGAATGTAGAGTGTTCTTCTCTAACTGATTAATCCATTAGTAAGCACATCGTTCCCACTATCCCTAGGATATTGGAAATTTCTTTCCATTCTCAACTAGGCTACATAAAGCGCTATGCTTAGAATTCTCTATTTTATAGAGTTCCAAAAACTCTATTCACGTTACCTTTACTAAGAAAACTTTATGTGACTTAGTTACACTACCACAAAGCTGCATACCTATATGCACATGATCCGGAGGGTTTACATGACCGCATACAATAATGCGCCACATGACCCTATGTGTTCACAAGATAGCATACAATAATGCGCTATAGAACCCTAGGTCTTAACTTCGCAACCTTATGAGAAGTAAAGTAAGGATAAGCTGCTTTGATGGTTACAGTTCACCCACAAATGGCTCTCTGCTAACCCATTGCTTAAATGGAGTGTAAAATCTGATATGGAGGGCACTTAGCTAGGGATATAGGCAACAAACTAAAGTGCAATTCCCAATTCTGAAACATTTTGCGCCATCATCCACCTAACATTAACAATACTTAATTCCTTATCTCTACTACACCATTGTGTTGTTGAGTATTAGGAATAATCAATTTTCTAAGCATCCATTCCTCTTCACAGAGTTTTCTAAAATAACTCAAGTAGATACTCCCCACCTTGGTCAAAACTAAAAGCATGAAAGCTGTTATCTAATTGATCTCAACCTCATATGTGCAATGTCAAAAATCATCTCAAAACTTTTGACTTATGGGAGATCAAATAGTCTTGACTCAGATGCGTATCGTAATCTATAAATCACTACAAGAAAAAACACTTTTGGCGACCACCTTTTTTTTTTTACGCAAATACTCCACTTTCTGCGACTAAAATTTAACTTTTGGCGACCACAATTTTTTGGTCTGGGAAAATCACCTTTTGGCGACCAAAAAAAAAGTTGGTAGCGAAAAGTATACCTATTGGCGACCAAAGGCTTTTTTAGTTGCGGAAGATCACCTTTTGGCGACCAAAAGAAAAGTTGGTCACAGAAAGTATACCCTTTGGCGACCAAAAAAAAAAGTTGGTCGCGAAAAGTATACTATTGGTGACCAAAGGCTTTTTTGGTTGCGGAAGATTACCCTTTGGCGACAAAAAAAAAAAGTTGGTCGTGGAAAGTATACTATTGGCGACCAAAGGCTTTTTTGGTCGCAGAAGATATCACCTTTTGAAGACCAAAAAAAAAAAAGTTGGTTGGGGAAGTATACTATTGATGACCAATGGCTTTTTTGGTCACGGAAGATTACCCTTCGGCGTACAAAAAAAAAAAAAAAAACTGGTCGCAGAAAGTTATGGCGGGATAAATTTTTAAAAAAATGATACTACTGTAATTACATGTTTTTTTTCTGTTTAGGCATTAAAAGTTTTATAAAATAATATATAACCTAATTTTTATGGGTTATATATATTTTTGCTAAATATGGACAAGAAGCATGTTATTGACAGAGTGGATTGGGTGCATGGTGACTCCTTGGTCAAGAGTTCAAGTCCCAGGCACCACAAAAGAATTATTTTTTTTTGGTCATGGCGTTGACTTTTGGCGACCAACTTATCTTTGGTCGCTAAAAGTTTACTTTTTGCTAATATGAATTGGACTTTCCGCGATCAAAAAAGTTGGTCGCGAATGGTCATTTTTAGCGACCAAAGACTTTTTTGGTCACAGAAAACTATCTGTGACGAGGCTTTAGCGACCAACTCACGACCAACATATTTTGGTTGCGAAAAGGTTTTAGCGACCAAATATGGTACTTTTCGCGACCAAAATGTTGGTCACGGAAAGTGTTTTTTCTTGTAGTCAATGTGTCGAGATTGAGGCTTAGCTATCATATCCTTACACATATCTAGTCACAAATATCATAGTGGACTAAATGCGCCAAAACAAATGACCTTCTAACGACTTTCCTACTTACTTGTGCGCAACCATTGCGAACAAAGTTATACATTTACATGAGAGCATGATGTCACAAGCAAGTGGGCCCGAGAGGGCCTACTCAAACCATCATGTCATCATCTCATTAATGTGATTTGTATAATAAGCCACCAGTTCATGACCAATGTCATAAACTAATTCCAATCATCTTAATGTGTGAGTTCTCGAAGACAAGTTTTAAAGGTTTAGCCCCAACTAGGTAATGACTCACGACTAATTCATATTCACTAGATCATAAAAGGATGTCATGGAGATACCAAGTGCGCTTAAGTCGCAAATTTAACTAGTAAGTGCTAATCCCCTGCACCTTCAAGTCAATTTTATTCTCCATACACTTTAATGCATCTAGTTGAAAGATGACGATACTCCTCTTGCCATATCTATTTCTCGCTTCATAGTTACCTGCAATTAATTCTACTATCCACAAGAAGGAGAGAATAAGCTATCAACTAAGACAGCTCCTGAAGTAACTTAAGCGTGAATTAGGCTAAAGAGTCTAATTCAACACAATGCTCTCACGAGCCATGCATCAAATTCTTAGAGTCATAACAACCTTATCGGCCTTGACCTTTTCATTACTATGCTGCAACGTTTGCGCTTAGTGGTAAACGTTATTAAAAAAAACGTTAGTCTAGCTAAGGAATCATACAAAGAAGCTCCTCCTCATGTCTCACACTCAAGTGTGGAAACAGTAAGTGTCCAGACTTATACAAGTTGGCAATGCTAATAGATTTTGCAGCCACTAAGTGCTAATCTTTTCACTTAGTGTTAATAAATTTTGCAGCTTCTAAGCGCTAATCTCTTCACTTACTGTTAATAGATTTTGTAGCTTCTAAGCGCTAATCTTTTCACTTAGTGTTAATAGATTTTGCAGCTTCTAAGTGCTAATCTTTTCACTTCATGTGATATTTCAACGCACACTATTATAGTGCATGAAATTTTGCTCCATCCACTCCCAATAATTGGGTAGAGAGCAAAACACTGCTCATACTGGCTACTTGTCTTACACTTAATGACTAATTTATTTAAGCTCGCATTTCTTGGATGACGTGACTCTTGAATGTTACTTCATCCAATGATGCAACATCATTACAAGTCAAAATACAAAGTCAATCTGCGCAGCTCAATAGTCAAGATCATATACAGATCTATTGAGGGCTTGCTGTAACATGCCCGGGTTGGTACCCGCGCGCGTTAAACAGTTCGGACTCCCGAGATCTCTTTGATCTAGCCTCACGAGTGCAATGTGAAACATAGATAAGAGTCCAGATTTGGCAACTTTTATTGAAAATCCATTTTATTGCAATTTTGTCAAGAATGGACTGCGTCATCAGATCTCAGAGTCGCCACCTAATATTTTGGAAAATTAGGAAA
This sequence comes from Camellia lanceoleosa, assembly GCA_025200525.1. Classification (NCBI taxonomy): domain Eukaryota; kingdom Viridiplantae; phylum Streptophyta; class Magnoliopsida; order Ericales; family Theaceae; genus Camellia; species Camellia lanceoleosa. Next base: position 74,774,055 of record CM045760.1, on the reverse strand, counting down.
CCCGTGACTGAGTGCCAAGGCCACTGTTCGTCGTAACCAAGGATGCTTGGCTCAGAACCTTAGGTATGAGAGGGGAAGGTCAATAATGAACACCCCCGCTCACCCGATCAAAAGATCGGCCTCTACTAAACCATGATATGAATTTTATTTTCTTTACATGTTCATGTTCTGATTATTTTAGCAAATCCTAAAATTTACTATGTGAAGCATACAAGTATAGACTAGTTTGCTCAAATTGGAACAATTCAATTTCATGTTTGTGTTTCCAAAAGGATTTGAATTTGCTACCTCAAGTGGGCTTATAGTTTGTGAATTTGCCACCACAAAGTGGGCTTAAACGTACATTCATCGAATCGTTCCAATTCAAGCAACAAACCTTCATCCACAGGCATTCAAACAGTTTATCATTTAAGCAAGTAGCCACATTGTAGAATGCTAACACATAGTAAGAAAATTATGTACAAATGGGATGCTAAAGCATAAAAACTCACAGATTTACCGACGTCCCTCGAACAACTACAAAACAAAATTAGTGAAATATGCATGATCCTATATACAGAATCCTAATGCAATACATACACAAAAGTGTTCCTAAAGATCCGGCTTCTAAAACATAATATGTGAGATATTGCAAAACATGTGATAACACACAAAACCACGTAGAAATTGATGAAATCCACAAATGCAAACTTAGCCGAATCAAGATGCATGAAATATGGATGCAAAGCATGGATATGCATGGCATGTCAGATATACACATGCACAGTTAGGAAAAGCGATTAAAGAATGAGATAGAAAGAAGCGGGATGGGGAATTATTACAACACTTTAATATTACAAATCCAAATGAGGGAGAGAGGAGAGAATAATAATAAAATAAAATAAAATCTCACTGAACACTCAAAATCAAAATAAAAGTTTTAAAAACCCTGACCACTCATCAATTATCAAATAATCATATATCTTCAATCCAGCAGGCCATCTCCAAAGAATTGATAGAATTTGGGCTCAAACCCATGGTTACCTTTGTAGATTGTTTGGGCCTTAATGGCAGATCGGCCCACAAAGGCTGGCTTCTCGAAGCCCAATTATTGCGCCACCACCAAATTCACTCCATCACACCGAATCAGCATCTTGGTTTTGATGGCAGACCCATCATCAATATGGACTAGCTTGACATACCCCATTCTAGTAACATCTTCCTTTTCATGCATCGAACTTCATGGCCTTCATTTGCCTCTTCGGTCTTAATGAGCTTGGCAGCTTCTCTCTCACTATGATGCCCTTTCTGTACAATCCGAGAAAGAGGTTGAAGACTAGTGTCTTGATGTGTATGGGTATATTGATGTGTGTGTTGCAGCCCAAGTGTCCCTATTCTGTATGTGCTGTGTGTGTTGTGTGTGCTCTCTTTCTCCTTCAACCGTGTGTGTGTGTGTTTTGGTGTGTGTCATGCATGTGTGAATCTGTGTGTCGTGTGTGTGTTGTGTCATGTATGTGTGTGATGAATGTATCAGTCGTGTGTGCTGTGTGTGAAGCTCAGTGTCGGTATGCCATGTGCATGTGTGTGTGTTAATGTGTGTGTGAGTGGGTGTCAAGAGGGCCGGGGGAGAGAGGTTGGTTCCCCCTGTATCAATGATGTGGGTGTGTAATATGTATGTGCTAGCCAAGAGAGAGATATGGGTGGGTTTCTTTTTAGAGAGAGTGAGAGGCCGTGTGTGTGTCATGACAGTCGGTGGTGTGATGTGCGATGGCTATCTGTATCAGTGTGTGTATGCTGTATGTATGAGCTTTGTGTTGTTGATGAGAGTTTTTGGTGGTGTGTTTGAGTGTCTCCTCTTTCCCAACCAAGAGTGAAAGAGAGAGAGAGAGAGAGAGAGAGAGAGAGAGAGAGAGAGTCAGAGCCCTCTGTTTCAACCCATGGCTGTGTTTGTAGCTCAAATCGTGCCTATGTGTGTGTAGCTCCAATGGTGTATCTGTGTCTCCTTCTCCATAACCCAAATTGCAGAGAGAAAGAGAGGTTGGTTCAGTCATTCCGGGAGCAAGCTCGAGTGGGTGTTACTGGGTTGCCTCTGAGAGAGAGAGCAAATGTGTGTTGTGTATGTGTCTTCTGTGTGTTTGTGTGTGTTGTTCACAAATCTCAGGAACTGTCTTCCCTTTTTTCTCTCTACATCCCCCTTTTTTTTTTTTTCAGCAATACTAGGTATCATGAAAAGTCTTTCATGAAAATAATCATGAAAGATTTGTGACCTTTAGATTACACTTAGAATAAAGCACCACACACTAATTAAGGTAATCTAAAGGTCACAAATCTTTCATGAAAAAATTTTCATGATTCCTAACATTTCTCTTTTTTTTTTTTCACCCACTCACCCCATCTCACCACCTTTTCTCTCTCTAGACATTTGTTTTCTTTTTTACCCACACACATGAACACCACCCTCACCCATTGGAACACCCAGAGAGAGCCTCTGTGTTGTCCATTTTCAGCCTCTACTCTCTCTTATTTCTCCAACCCGAGAGAGAGAAAATAGTGCATTCATCAGTGTATCCGTGAATCATTGAAGAGAGTGAGGTGTTTATTATGTATGTCTCCTCTCCACCCACTCTCACCTGCTCTTCTCTTTTTCTTTAAAACATATCACCCCACCACTTCGTGTATGTGTTTTTTTTAATTTCATTTTAGGGTATGGCTTTTGTCCCATCCGGGATCGGACTGGGCCGTGCTGTTGGGCCCGTGGGGCCCACCACGGGTTCCGTTTTGATAATATGAACTGTTAATGTGTAGAACTCGTCGAGTATTATATGCTTGTAAAAACTCACGTTGATCGGATATCGATAGCTATGTGATCAAATCTGTTCGCATTAAAAAAAATTGGACGGTGAACAAATTAACGGTTGACAAAAAACTGATTTGATCATATAGCTATCGATATCCGATCAACTTGATTTTTTACTGGCATATAGTACTCAACGAGTTTTGCACATTAAATGGTTCCGATTATCAAAACGGGACACGTGGTGGGCCCCCATGGGCCCAACAGCACGGTCCAGTCCGATCCCGGACTGGACAGAAGCCATACCCTTTATTTTAATAATCAACCCCAAGTCAGATTTTCTCCACCACCTTTCACTGCACCGAATTGAGCCCTACTCCACCGAATTATTTTCCACCCAAAACCTATCATCACAATGTCTACTCTGTTCCATTTTGAATCCAGCAAAAACAAAATCCTTTTCCACCCCAAAAACCCATTATCCTCATCTGACCCTTTTTTTTTCATTTTTTTAATTTTCTTTTTTTCTTTTTTTCTTTTTTTGTTTAGTTTTTTTTTATTATTTTATATAAAAACACCTAAAAATGTACACACACATAAAATTAGATAAAAATTATAAAATACTACAAATTGATAAACTATTAGTGATATAAAATAATTCGACCAAAATGGGTGAGGTTTGGGATTAAAGTTTCAATTTGATTTTTCGGCTGAGAAATTCATAAAATGACATATTCTAATTTTCATCATGGGGTGTTCTAAAGAAAGCGGCCAAGTCTTAGGGCTGATCAAAATGGAGTGTCTACACTTACTAATTTCACAACTCCAAAACTCGCCAACCAAAACTACGTAGCGTGCCACTAACCATAGCGCATACATTAGTTTTTATTGTGCCAAACAAGGCAACAAACCACAGTGACTTTGAGTCATGTTTCCTTACTTTGGCTCAATTAAGGTCTGACCTAAAATCTCCAAGACTTTTGCTCATCTAAAGAATAGGATTACATTGTTCACATTTGAACAACTCTACTAAGTCTAGGTCAACCAAATTAACTTCCATAAGCGAAGTTAATTTAGAGAGAAATTCGCATTGGGATTAATTTGATTAGCATAATATAATTTTGCCACAAAAATCTTAATTAAATAGTGACAATATTACAGAAGTCGCAAGATCGAAAATCCGCTATGCTCGTAATCATCTCTTGCGCCACAGGTGATAATTATCCAAAATTTAATTTAATTTATGCTCAAAATATTGGTTTTCGGAAATTAATCTACAAAGATTTTTCTCAACAGAATAACCTCCTACTGACTATGGCATGTCTAAAAGCATGATAAAAAATTCTAATTCCATACAATAGCATCATAATGTAGATTCACAACCAACTCATGCTATGTCACAATTAATAATGGAATTTAAACAAATAACAATTAATCATGCTATTCTAATTACAACATATTAGAAACCCAAAAAAAAAATATGCTATATTTAATATTCAAATTATGCCATAACAGAATTTACAACATTCTGAAATTTTCTGAAATTTTTCTGAATTTTTCTAGAATTTTAAATAACTAATAAACACACATAAAATTAGAAATAAATATTTCAAAATCTGGTAAAATGCAACAACCCTACCAGTAAATATTAAACCAGTACAGTGGTCTACAATAAAAAATTCAGCCCCAAAAACTTAATCATGCAACACCAGATGCATTTTAAAGGAGAAATAATGAA